>JADRCD010115653.1:0-10666 GCA_019843815.1 Montemys delectorum
ACACACACATCATTAATATTCATAGGCCAATGAAAATGGAATGTAGGAAGTTGATAGGTGAATGGTACATGCATACTTTTACATATGTGTGTAAATAGACTATATTTCTGCAGGTTATATTTTTCCTATTGTCATGTTTTTCCTCTTTGTAACTCTCTGAATCAACCCAGTCTATACAACCCTCAAAGAAGACAAAATATAAAATACAGGTAGAGGTCTGCTAGTTTGACTTTGTTTATCCTTAATTAATTCCACAAATATTCATTAACATATATATGAGGTAGACCTCAGGCTAGGTTCTAAGGAAACTAAATGCAGAGCTATTCTTTTTCTGTTACTCAGTATAATTAGGAACATATACAAGGCAGTGCAAAGCAGCAAGAGTTCTAATGGTGTAATAAGCTATTGCTGGCACATCAAGTGAATGTTTTATTTTTTTTCTTGACTGAAAAGGTTAAAGGAGGTTTCTGGAAAATAACATTTAAGCTGGCTCTGAATAATGAATAAAAATGTTCCTGAATACAATGGAGAAGGGCTTCCAGAAGCAATATTAGAAGCCAAGAGTAGTACGACAGGGAGAAAAAAGATAGACGTTGTCTTATTGTTGAGTGCTCAAAGTAACTGGGCAGCTTTGAGGATGAGCTGCTTGTAAAGATTATCAGATTATAAAGACCTTCTTTTAGATCCAGTAGTGAAAGTCTTCAACAATTTAATATAGTATGATGATAGGTTGATAAAGATAAACAAAATGTATGTACTTCATCTTTGCTATTTTGTATTAACATATTCATACATATAGAAACACAACTATATCTTCTCTGTCTTGCCATAGTTATAGCTGAGGAATGAATATGAGGAAATGGGGAAATACATTTGATTTTAAGATTCTGATGGTCTGTTTATAAAATACATAGTGAAGAGTAGAATAAAAAACAGTCTTTCTAGTCTAAATAAAGTTCTGTTTGCCTTGCGGATGAGTGATTTTAATTATTATTTAAATTTTAATACATATTTCTGTTTACAAAATGAATTTCTTTACCACTGTAGACATACGTTAGTGATAGAGCGCTTGCCTAGCATGTGCGAAGCTCTGCATTCAATGGCCAACACTGCAAACAAAGCAAAAGAGAAATGAAAACAACCACTGAGTTCAGCTTTCCCCACTGCATGGTACCTTTAAATGCCTTTAAAGTGTATTTTGATCAAAACTAATCAAATACAAACACATATTTTTTACATCAAGTTAATTCTGACAATATTATTTAGTACTGTATCATCACATATTTTTCTCACAAATACCTTAGAAAACTTTAAATTATTTACTTATTTATTTTTGGTTTTTTGAGACAGGGTTTCTCTGTGTAGCCCTGGTTGTCCTGGAACCCACTCTCTAAACCAAGCTGGCCTCAAACTCAGAAATCTGCCTGCCTCTGCCTCCCAAGTGCTGGGATTAAAGGCGTGTGCCACCACTGCCTGGTGTAAATTTAAATATTTTAAGCAAAACTTTTATTTCATTAATTGAAAACTTGGTTTTGATACATATTTGAAATTATGTGGTGTAAAATGAACGAAATTGTCATTATGAGTATTATATTCATTTGATGTCAGAAAGCTGAATAAATATCTGTATAAAAAATATTTGTGGTGACTTTAAAAAAAGAGAGCCTCACATAGTCTCATATTTTTTAATGACTGTTCCCTAGTTGGTAGAACTATTTGGGAAGGATTAGGAGGTGTAGTCTTGTTGAAAGAGATGTGCCACCACCTACCTATTTCCTATTAGCTCCCTTATTTTCCTTTATGTTGTGGTATTAAGGTTGTAGTCTCAACATGTAAGCTCTCAGTTACTGCCTGGCTGATGCCATGCTCCAGTCATGATGATCACAATCCCACACTCCAAAACTGTAAAGAAGCTCCCAAGTAAATGCTTAATTTCATGTTACCTTAATTATGATGTCTCTTCACAGCAATAAAAAAAAAATAACAAAATAAAACCTTTGCTAAAATAAAATGCGGACACCTCATGATTCTTTTTCAAAAAGGAAAATTATTGTGAAGCATGGACTAGAAAGATGATGGGTGTGATTGTGATCAGTATATAAAGTGAATAAATAAATAAATAAATCAGTGGATAAAAAAGAAAGAAAAAAATCATGTAAGCGATACATTCCAGAATATGTAAAAATCACTGTTTTATATTTTGAGAGTATTATCATGATATAAAATACAATACTTCATCATTTACTGTAGCTTCCAATTCTTCCCTTTCTCCAGTTCCTGGTAGCCACTAAGCATTGATCTTTTCTGGACACTCAGTGTAAGTGGAGTTATTTAATATGTGTTGTGTTTGTAAGTAGGCTAGTTCTTTCAGTGTATTTCTTTCTGAATTTCATCCATGTTATGATATATGTTCACTTTCAATTTCATAGACTTTCCTACTGTTAACTCATGTTACAATTTTTTTTTCTGTTTGTTTGTTTGTTTGTTTGTTTTTTGAGACAGGGTTTCTCTTTGTAGCACTGGCTGTCCTGGAACTCACTCTGTAGACCAGACTGACCTCAAACTCAGAAATCTGCCTGCTTCTGCCTCCCAAATGGTGGGAAAAAAGGCGTGCGCCAACATTGCCCGGCCATGTTACAATGTTTTAATGAAGTAAATTTATCAATTAAAAATTATGTTATTCTCTAGTCTTTTGAACAGAAAAAAGGTTTGAATTCACATTTAAAACACTGTATATTTATTTATTTTATTTAGCTTACATGACTACTTTGCTTGCATGTGCAAAATGTTTATGTCTTGTGCCCACAGAGGTAAGAAAAGGGCATAAAATCATCTAAAACTTGATTTATTGATGGTTCTGAGCACCATATGCACGCTGAAAACTTAAGCCAGGCCTTCTGCAAGAACAAATGCTTTTAACCATTGAGTTATGTCTCCAGCCCCATTATATACACATACTTTGCCTATATGTATGTATTCTTTGTTTGAATATAAATCTATAGTTGAAGTTTTAGAACACATGTTAATTCCCTATTATCATTTTGCTAAACTGACAAATTAAGTCTTTGAACCACTTTCCTATCTCATCAACCAAGCCCAAGCTTGGTTTCAATTATTATGTTTCTATAATATGATGTCTTCAATTATTACATTTTCATCCATGGTCATCACTGCCTATATTTTACTTTTCATTCATTATATAGTCCATATACTCCATAATTTTCTTTGTCAGGTTTTATTGTTGTTTTCGAGTTGCATTTTCTTCATGATTACTATTATTATGTGTGTGAACGATATGTTTATGTGAGGATATGAATGCCATAGAGAGCTTGTGGATGTCAATTAAAAATGTTTCTGGAGTTGGTTTTCAGCTTCTACCTTTGCATGGGTTCTGTTCTTGCTGTTCACTGAATTCAGTCAAGCAGGCTTTCATTCAAGTATTTTTACATGATGAGCCATTTTGCTTACCTGAGGTTTACAGCTTGAAAGCCTAACTGTAAGTAGGTAGGTATAGTAAAATACATCTCTAGCTCTCATACTTGGGAAACTGTGAAAAAATTGTTTGGAGGAGAACCCGAGAAAGCACTAAACACAACAAACAAATCAAACACAGAAAAACACCTAAATGTAGCTCCTTTTTCATTTATTTTCTTATGTAACCTAAAGTAAGGATCCAATCTTAAAAATATTATATATCCAGTACTTTTAAATCATTTTAATGAAAAGATTATTTTAACCCTATGCTATGATCTCTATGTTGTTGCTAAATGACTACGCATGACAGGGAGTAGTGCTCACTACCTTTTGGACTTCTATGTCAATGATTTTACCCACTCACCTCTACCCAGAACTGCATCATGGGATTATTTTCAGTACCTCTGACAGGGGTTCACTAACTGGGTAGTGTACATTTTTTGAATTTATTTCAATTTTTATACTGTTTGGGATATTCTATACATTTTATATTTTGACATGAATTCTATCCACTTATCAATTTCTCAAAAATATCTCAGTTCTTGATAAAGGATGTGCCATAGACTTAGGAAGTATTGTAAATCATGCTGCATTATGAGCAGGGGCTATTTCCCCAGTTATTTAGAACTTATTTATTTTATAATATTTTTTCTTTTAGTATTAAGTGTATAATTCTTGTAATGAATTTAGGAAGCATCCTTCAGTGTTTATATCTTTTAAAAATTATTACATTAAAATTATAACTGTATTTCTCATTTTTATTGTTCATGGCATAGTTATAAATTTTAAGTATGCTTTAATCTGGAAGCATTAATTCTGTCTAATTCTAATTGCTAATTTGAAAAAAAATTTCTGTTTCTTCAGGGGTTTTTATTAGTATGAATATGTCACTCCCAAATAGAGATTATTTTCCTGTTTTGGCATTCTATATTCTTATTCATTTCCATTTTTTAATTTTTACTGTTTTCTTTTAAATTATTAAATGTATTTATTTATTCACTTCACTCAGTATCACCTACTGTTAAGAATCTCAGCTAGAGTCAACCCCTTACATCCTCTGGGACCTCTCCTATATCAGGTCTTTGGCACCTCTTAGAGATTGCCTCCAAGCCCCAGCCACTCTCTCTTGTCTCTTGATCTCCATACAATAGCCCCTGCCCTGTCCCTTTATGATCCCCTCTTCCATCCAGTCCTTTCCTGTCAACCTCTGATATTTATTTTGTTTCCATATCTGAGAAAGATTCAACCATCCTCCCTTGTGCGTTCCTTGTTATGTGGCTTCTTGGGGGCTGTTGAGTTATCCTGTACTTTATGGCTAATATCGATTTATAGCTGAGTGCATACTAGAAAATATCCTGAGGGAGGTATCCCAGAATCATTTCCATCCTTAATTGACATGGATGGAAACTCTAATAATGGTTGAGTGGTATGGAAGCAGACATTCTTGTTTTGGTTTTGATGCTAGGGAGAAGTTGTCCAGGTTTTCACTGTTTTGTAGAGTAGTTGCTGCGGTTTCAAAAGGAATTGCCGAGGACCAGCCTCCTCGGCTTGGAGAGAGTTGTGAGACAAGGGAAGGTTGTCTGGGAGTGGTGAACATAAATGACTTAAGGTCAAATCATAGGTCCAATCTGGTAGCCTATCGTCTGCTTGGGACAGCTTTCCTGATACTTTCTCTATGTTCTGCTCTCTCTGGAGATCTCCAGATAGCTCTCTCTCTCTTTGTTCTGCTCCTATCAGTTCTCTAAGCAGTTATTCTCCCTTGCTATTCTAAAATATTTTCTGGATAGCTTCTCTTGCAGATCATAATCCCAGTATTATTTCACATATCAATCCAGTCATTTAGTCCTGATTCCCTTTTGATTATTTATGAATCAGCATCCTGTGACCCCCAACCCTTTGATTATTAAGAAATAGCTAACATATATTATTTTTTAGTATTGCAGAAAATTCAGAGATCTGTCTAACTCTATTACTTCTATTAAGCACAGGGGATAAACTAGCTGGGTAGGACCTGGTCCTGAAACTACCATTTCTACCACACCTAGGCCTAATCTTACTCTGTTGCAGCCTGATCCTGAACTCAGGAATCTGCCTGCCCTTGTAGGCATAAACAAAAAACTTAGCTGGGTGGATCTCCTGTAATCACCACTCCCTAAATCTCTTTAACTCCTTCTTTAGTAACTTTCTGACAAATTGGCTCACAGCACAGCCGCTTTTGTCCCTTAGATTCATGAAGCCCCTCATAATTCATAGTGCATTCTTATATTTTACATTGATGAGAAATTATATATTTTGGAAATCATGTTATTAGTTATCTTTCCACAGCCTTAAGGCTGTCCTGATGGTCCCAGCTCTTACCGTTTTGCTAAGAGATTAGCCACACCTTTGCCTCCTGGACTCATACTGTCTCTGATAATCATCAAGCCATTAAAATTAACAGAGGACTTTCCTTGAAGTAGGAATGTAAAATATGTACATTATTATACAAACAAGCCTTACAGTAGCCATAGATACTTGTGAAGGCCTACACCTGCTGGGCACATTTCAGGGGCAGGACCCATGTCATTCTATCCCTGCCAAGGCCATTCTGGACCCAGCAAGGAATTATTTATCACGTTAAGGTGTTTTTGTTTTTATTTTGTTGAATTATTTTTGCTGTTGGAGAATATTAAGTTCTGTCAAATTCTTCTCTCTAGTCATTTCTCTTTCTGTTCTTTATTCTATCAGTAAGTTCTAGAACATTGATATTGGTTGCTAACCCAGCCTTGTATTTCTGAGAAAAATATTTCTTATTGGTAATTAACTATCTGTATTAAATTTGGTGGATTGATTTGTTTTAACTTTGTTGAATATTAACCTCTGGCATTTTTGTTTATTAGAACTTTTGTATACTACTTGTGTCAGGATCAGTTTCTGAACATTTTCTTTTTGTTTGCTTTTGGGAAACAAATAACAAATATTTTTTAAATATTTGTTAGACTTAGCAAATAATCTATTCAGAAAATTACGTGTGGGATGTTTTATATTGCTAACTAGTTTAATCCCTTTACATATGAGTATGCTCATATGTCTTACATTAAAGACATTCTAGCAAAGAGTTGTTAATATTGCTGGTTTCCAAAGAGACAGTTTTATTTTCCTGAGTTTTCACTGACACTAAATGTGTTTCTCATCCTTCTATCTTATTTTTTATTTAAGAATTTTAATTCATATCTTATACAATATATCCTGACCACAATGACCCTCCCTCTGGCCCCAACCTCCCCACATCACCGGATCCACTCCCCCTTCTTTTCCTCTTCAGCTAAGAGCAGACTTTCAAGAGACCACAGCCAAATAGGACAAAAGAAGATGTAATAAGACAAGGCAAGAATCCTTATGTTGATGATGGTCAAGGCAACACAATAGGAAGAATAGAGACTCAAGACCAAGCAAAACTGCCCCATCTGAGAATCCTTCCCATATTCAATCACCAAACCCAGACACTATTGTGGATGCCAACAAGTGCTGGATGACAGAAGCCTGATACAGTTGTCTCCTGAGAGACTCTGACAGTACCCAACTAATACAGAAGTAGAGGCTCACAGCCATCCATTGGACTGAGCACAGGGTCCTCAATGAAGGAGCTACAGAAAGGAACCAAGGAGCTAATGGGGTTCGCAGCCCCATAGGAGGAACAACAATATGAACTAACCAGGACCCTCAGAGCTCCCAGGGACTAAAGCACCAACCAAAGAGTATACATGGTAGGACTCATGGCTCCAGCTGTGTATGTAGCAGAGGATGGTCTAGTTGGTCATCAATGGTAAGAGAGGCCCTTGGTCCTGTGAAGGATCTATGTCCCAGTGTAGGGGAATGCCAGGGAAAGTGGGAGAGGGTGTGTTGGTGAGCAGGGGAAGAGGGGAGGGAATAGGAGGGTTTTTTTGAAGGGGAAACCAGGAAAGGGGATATTATTTGAAATGTAAGTAAAGGAAATATCTAATAAGAAAAAAAGAACAAGCAAAAGAGTCAGAGAAATACCTTCTCACACTATTAGGAGTGTCCCAAAAATTCCAAGCTAATAACCAAAACACATACACAGAGGACCTGGTACAGAACCATGATGCTCTGTGTTTGCTGTTTCAGTCTCTGCAAATCCTGCTTAGTTGATCCAGTGAGCCATATGATTATTGATTTTGTGTTTTCCCTCTTTTTTTTTATTGAAGTACATATTGAGTAAATGATATTTACTCAGAATACATTTTATATTCACAGAAATGTTATGTTAAGCAAAGGTAGTATACTGGTCTAATGTAAGGAAGTGGATTTCTTTTCTTTTTTAATTTTTTGAGCATTCCTAACATCTAAGGTGTAGAATATTTACACCTACTAGTATAATCATATGCCAACTTTAGATTTAGCTATGTTGGAAAGATGCATTCTACTTATTAATTTTTGTGTATTGGAACTTCATTATTTTATGTGGATTTTGGGCCATATTCACATTCACAGATTGATAGAGATTTTATTTAATTATTTGCTAGAGCTACTGAGCCATTCAGAGGTCTATGTAGGAGTACATGTTGAACGTCATCACAGTTCCTCACCCTATCTCATTCATCACTTTCTACTGTATAGAGTAAAATTGTTGAAAGAAGGTAGTTTTTTGTGCATGTTCCCAAATGAGAGCATATGGTCTTTTGAATATTTATGTCAACAGTGTACATTCGCTTTCACTTGTAGATCTTCAAGAATATGTCAGAGCTTTGAAAAAGCTTCTAAGGACAGTTAATTCTCCAAGGATTAATTTCAGATTTTTGGTTAAGTTCTCAGAATCCTTTCTGACTTTACCAATTCAGTCCTATGCATTGTTAATCAATTGTCTCAGAATTTTCAACAATTACTCTGTTAAGGAGCTTTTCCTGCCGTGTGAACTCTGAGTCAGGGTCAAATCAGAACAAATATTGTAAGCAGAGCCTCTTAGGGTATCTTCTATAAAGACCAAGTAATGCTGACTTTCCTGAGGTGATGTGTAAGATGAGCACAATGGGAGTGAGTCCCCTGTAGCTGAGGTGCCCATTAGCTGATACTATGCTGATACTTGCAGTGTCTCTGGCTACAAGAGAATTGACTTCAAAGGTATCCGAGGAACTGTCAAGGGCATATGAGGAACAGAACATGTTTAAATGACACACCTCCCTTAAATTCCAAGGTTTTAAATAAACAATCCTAGGATTATACTGAGATACTAGTTAACTTCCTGAGTTTGAAACACAAAATTATAGTGTTTACCAGAGTGGTTATTCACTAACATGATCCTGCAAAAATATTTATCATCTTCTTTTATAATTTAACAAAATTTTGTAATGTATCCCATTTCTCAGTTTTAAATACAAATTTTATCTCTTCTGTATGATTCCTGCAATGCATGTTATTCACTTTATAGCAATTTATCCCATATGTTCTGTTCTGTAATGAAATCTTTTATAGTAAAGTGAGACACAAGAAGTCATGCACCATTGATACTGCTCAGTTTCATACTGAACCACAGATATCAACACTGCTCTATGGGTGTGGATATTTCAGTTCTTTACACACAAATGGGTTAGTAGTGCCAAGTAATTGTCTCTATCACCACTTATATAATGACAGTTACTGTTTAAATGACACCCTATTATGGGAAATGCTTTCTTTTCAATCTGTGAAAATAAAACAGAACTCATATTTTCATGCCAAAGTTGATTTCATTGAAGGAAAATGCAAGCTTGTTTTTTGTAGATGAAGATAACAAGAGAGCAAATGCTGAGAGTTGAAAACAACCTCTCTCCATCATGGCTCAGCCTTGGTGCCAAAATATCCATGTTTACCACCATTTGCTGAAGCAATGTACCATGCTGATTACTCCACTGTTTCTAACTGGATTAATTTCAATTGTCTTAGGAAATCTCTGAATAATTAATTACCAAAACAAAAATCCATTTTTTAATGAAGAGCCCATACATTTTCATCCTTAAACATAGTACAGAAAAATTGTTAAGGTTATAAATGTGCAAGCACTAGATACTGATGGAGTTCTCAATAATTCTGGGCAGTGAGTGCTTTATGAAATTGGCATGAGATTAGGATGCTAATGAGAGGGCTTTAAAAACACATCTAGCTTCGTTCTTCTCAAATATAGAACTTATGAACTGTAAAACTTATTTTATGTGTAATGAAAGTAAGTTAATAATTCTTATATTACTATTGATAAATTGGCATTATTATCTTAAAAATAGGGATAAGAGAAGATTTTATGCAGACAACATTTTAATTTAAATATAACTGCAGTCAATTTTAAACCAGTAAAATTTAAGCCCAAGTGATGCTAAAAAGCTAAGAGAAAATGAAAACAAACACTGATCATATACAAGATGAAGGAATATGAAATCATTATCACTTTGGAGAAATGATGTTGGAGCATATTATGCAATTTGAAATTCTGTCACTTTGATACATCCTTGATTTGAAGAAATTTAATGTATTTAGTGTTCATTTGAATGTGCTATTGGTTCTTTCTTTAATTTTGTTTCATTAATGCTCTACTTAAAAGTCTGTGATCTTCAATGTGTTCACCATAGACAGATTGTTAAAAATTACCATAAAATAATCAATATTATAAGTAAAAATAAAATTAAAGATAAAAATTGAATTACTGAATTAATTGACTTGATACTTTAGTGATAAATTTAATGATAAAATTTCACTAACATTGTTAATGTCAATAATAGATTACAGTAAGCTATGAAATACATGAACTAGGTATAAAGAACAGATAGCATATAAAATGACTATTTCTGACATAGTTGAAATGGAAAGTATAAGTAGGCTGGAGGATGTAAGTCGCAAGTATAACATGTTTCTTTCATGTAAATGGTCTTGATTTGATCTCAGTGTCTCTCTCTCTCTCTCTCTCTCTCTCTCTCTCTCTCTCTCTCTCTCTCCCCCTCTCCCTCTCCTCCCTCTCCCTCTTCCTCTCTCTCTCTCTCTCTCTCTCTCTCTCTCTTCTCTCTCTCTCCTCTCTCTCTCTCTCTCTCTCTCTCTCTCTCTCTCTCTCTCTCTCTCTCTCTCTCTCTCTCTCTCTTGCTCTCTCTTTCTCTTGTTCTCTCTCTAGCTCTGTGTGTGTGTTTGTGTGTGGGTCTATTCATGTGAAAGAGAGGGATAAGGAGGGAGAGAG
>JADRCD010115676.1:0-12661 GCA_019843815.1 Montemys delectorum
TTTTCCTGGGATCAGCTTCCTGGCTGCCATGCCTTAGCTGAGTTTGGACGAGTTTGTTCCTTCTTCTTCCTCTGTTGTCTCCTGATGACCAGTTCCTCCCTTCATCTCTTTCTTTCTCCTTTTCTCTTCATACATCTTCACACTCTTCTTCCTTGTTGTGGCAGTGGCTTACACAATGGGCAGGTCTTACTGCAGAGCAGTTTGAGAGAGCTGGTACCTAAACACAGTAGATAATTAGGATGGCTGAAAACTTTATCAGCAAGCCTTAGCAGACTCAGTGCAGCAGACCCAGGGTCAACAGATCCTACATTCTGACGAAAGTTGATGGAAATGTCATTGCCTCATACATTTTAGTAATGGAGAAGGCATGGTCACATTGTGAGAAACAGCAGAGGTATCTAGAGTGAAAATCTACGACGCAGATTTTATTCAGTGATGACAAAGACATTTCTCCCTCTCTTTGTGGAAAACTACTATAATTTCCAGAGAGTTCTACCGAATTCTTTTGGTGTGTGCATGCATGTATTTGAATGTATGTAGATGTGGCATTAATAATATTTTAGAGTAATTTACTATTAACTTGCTAAATCTAAATAGTATGTATTATTAGTTTTAGGGAGATGTATAAAAAGACACAACTTAAATATTGTTCTAGAGCACAGAATAGCATTTCTGGATAAGCTTTTTCCGTTTTTGTTTTTCTAATATGCCGTTCTCTAAATTCCCTACAAATATTAGCAGGAATACAGGAAACCTAGCCAAGATGTTGGCATTCTGATTAGTTTGCTCAAGGTCTGGCTCATAGCTTTTTATTTTCAGTTTTATTTTCTTTACCTAAGCTTTTAAGTTAAAATTTGGTAAATATACAAAATAATAGGTTTTATTATCACACACACACACACACACACACACACACACACACACAAATGTAGTTGCATCTTGTTCCTAATCTCCCACATGCCACTTCCATTCATCCTCTTTCTTGGTCATCCCTTTGTTCTTCCCTAATAGTTCCTTCTTGCATTCACCCCATATGTATGTACATGCTTAAATATAGATTATGTCTATGAGAGGAAGTGAGATATTTTATCTTCCTCCATTAGCCTCCTTTGTTCCCTTTAGCCATTTTCCACCCATAGTGTAGTGACCTTTCTACCTATCCCCCTCTGCCCCCCAAACACACCACAAAGAAAACTCTAGATTCTGCACACGGGAGAATGTACCCCCTTTGTCTTTCTGAGCCTGTCATATTTCTGTTACACAATGCACAATGATCTCCAGTTCGGTAAATGATACAGTTTCATTTTGCTTCTTTACAACTGACTAAAATCCCATTGCCCATAAATATCCACCAATCAGCATCAATGCTGGTTCCTGACCTTGCCTATTGTGAAGTGTTGCGATCAACATGAAGAAGATGCAAGTCCCACTGGAAGATTCCTTTGAGTATATACCCAGGAGTGGGATAGCCAGATCATAAGGTATCTCTATTTGTAGTTTTGTGGGAAGCTCTATACTGATTTCCACAGTGGCTATACCAGTTGACATTTCCCGGTTCAGTTAGTGTCAGGCATTAAAGCCCTATAATCCTAACAACCACAACAGCAATAACACTAACTCAAATAATTGTTGAGTAGGTAGTAAAGCTACGATTGATTCCTTTTTATCATGCCAGTTGAGTACTTAGCTCCACTAAGCAGGTGGAGATCTCCTTATGGAGGACACACATTTCTCTGGGAGCCCAGGAACCAAGTCACTTGGGTCCAAAAGAAATGCTGAGAGAATAGCTGGTTCATCTCTCCGGGCACCATGGGAAGTTTCTGCTCACCCCCAGTCTTCCTTTCTTCTCACTGCCACCCTGCTTCCTGCCTGCATTTGGGTGGGCAGACCTGCTGGCAGCCCTCAGTGCCCCCCAGAAACCCATAAAGAATGGGACTTGAACGTCTTTTTTTTTTTTTTTTTCCTGGCTTAAACTCCAAATAATTCTGAATCTTAAGCAAGGGCACAGATCTTGCCTGTTATGCGAGGGTGGCTCTGTTCTGAAGCGGAAGGGTGTGAGGATCTTTTTATCAGTCGCTCGCCTCCTGTGGGTCTAATGCAGAAGACCACCGCTCGAAGAAAATCAAAAGTTCCAGGTGCCATCATAACCGTGACAAATTGTGTCTCTCTCTCGGGGATCTGCTAGTAGTTGGTTGAAGAAATCAGTAATCTCTTCGGCCTTAGTTTTCTAACCTGTAGAATCAGAAGAGGTACTGATGGTGTGTGTAGCTTTAAATTAATGAATCCTGTCATGGAGAAAGGAGAATTCAGAGTATTTATGGAATTGAAACTTTAAGATACAAAAGGAGGCAGACACCAGGTTATGAGTCACAGGTTTTTTTTTTTTTTTTTTGGCTTGGCTCTGCCAGTTAGTTCACACCTTGTTAGGATCATAGAATGGCAAGGTACACTGTCCTTTTATTGTTCCTTTCACTCCTCAGGCTTGGGCTGTGTTGATTTGTGTCAGCAGTTGCTACCTTGTGAGTGTCCCCTCCCCCACCCCCATCCATCAGAATAAAATCCATCACACTTTTGACTACGTTTTCCTCTCCAAGAAAATGATCTTTAAGAGAATGACATGTAATATAGACTTTATTCTTCTTAAGGTATCAGAGAAACGGTATCTGAAATAAAATCAATACATGATACAGTGGTTTATTTACATTTAAAATATTGAATCGTGGCAAAGCATTTTATCAAAGGCTTTGGGACCAAATACATGTTCCAGACTTTCAAAAGTAGGGCAGTATGCAGCAGAGAAGCTGCTGTGTGTAGTGGATGATCCTGAATGTGCCCACTTAATCCGCATAGCTCACCTACAGTAAGGAAAGGCAGACTTTGGAGAGCTTAAGATGTACAGATCATGATTTGGTGTTTGTATATGTGTGTGTAATACACACATACTTTTAAAAGTTTTTGTATACATAAACACACACACACGCACATATATAATATCTATATCTATATCTATATCTATATCTATCTATCTATATAGATGTATGGATATATGTACATCTGTTTGTATGTACTTTTAAAAAGACCTTTTCATAATCTCAAATGATGGTTACCAGGCAGATCAGGGGCAAAGGCACAATCTTACTCTTCCATACTCAGAACTGAACTCTATGGAGTAGAATCCCAAAGCATGGGGTAGTACACTTAGATCAAACCTCTCTACTGGTCTCAGGTCTCAGGCCTCCTCTCCCCCCTCCCATGATCATGTAGAGTGAAGTTCAGCTGTGCTTTTGTTTTATATCATTTTTTTTCAGGGCAGGAATAAATTATGTTGTGTCTTTGTAGAGGTTTGCTTTTTAGTTTTAAATTATCTGCAGCAGTTGATAACAGCGTGAAATTGGCCTTTGAAACTTGAGATAGTGGGCTATAAAACCTCATACAGACTGAGTCTTTTCGTGGGCGTTACTTTATATATTCATTTATGTACATCCACATGTGAAAGCCTACACACATACGAACAACCAGCTTTCACAGAGAAACCCTGTTTTAGAAAAACAAATCAAAACAAAAAACCCAACCCCCTAAATCAACATTTTACCATAGAATTACATATTAATCTTAGTTTGCTTAATAATCATTAAACACAGTTATTTCTATCTTTATTTGCATTTCCCGTTTTCTTTATATTAGTGCTATTCATACATGGCAGCTCTTGGAATTATTTACTGATTCTAGGACATGTTTTTGTTTTGTGTTTACATTCAATTAGATTCTTTCCCTGGTGCTGGGGACTGATTGAGGGCCTTGCCCATGGTAGGCGAGCACTGGTCCACTGCGTTATATCCCAGGCATTTTCTTATTTTGTATGTGGGAATAGGGGCTTGATTAATATAAACTATGTTTCCCATTCTGGCCTTGAGTTCTGAACTCCCGTCCTTAAACTCTTGATCCTTCCATCTCAGCCTCTAGAGGAGCTGGAACAGAAGGCATGCTCTAGTGGGCCTGGCTTCAGAGTTTTATTTTGGTTTTTTTGAGACTGGGTTTCTCTGTGTAACCTTGGCTGTCCTGAACTCAGTCTGTGGACCAGGCTGCCCTCAAACTCACATAGATCTTCCTGCCTCTGCCTACTACTCAATGGTAGGATTAAAGCTCCTGGCTTATGTATGCTGTTCTGTTGTTGTTGTTTGTTTGTTTGTTGTTGTTTTCCCTCCCTCCCTCCCTCCCTTCCTCCCTCTTTCCCTTCCTCCCTCCCTCCCTCCTTTCCTTCCTTCTTGTGTACATATGCATATTCTTATGGAGGTCAGAGGACCACTTGAAAGAGTCAGGTCTCTCCTTCTACCTTCAAACTCAGCTTGCTAAGCTTGGCAGGAAGCGCTTTTATCTGCAAAGCCATCTTGCCGGACTCCTTCAGTATGGTTTCAATCGTCTGTGTTCTGGCAGCTTCCTAATGTGTTCCTGGGCCTCTGTTCTGATGTCAAGTGGTGCTGTGGTCTGAATGTGGCTCCTAAGAACTCATGTGTGGGGAATTTGGTCTCCAGGGTGGCAGTGTTGAGAGACTGGATCTTCTGTTAGTGATTGGTTCCTGAGGGCTCTCCTTCATGAATGGATTAGACCAAAAGACAACTGTGGAAGTGGATAACTGTGGGAGTGGTCTTGTTATAGGAGTAAGTTCAGTGCTATATTCTGGCTCCATCTCGCAATGCTGTCTATCCTGTTGCGATGTGGAACAGTGGCTCATGGCATGTGCTCCTGGACTCATGGCATGTGCATCCTGTAGACTCAGGAGTCAGTAAGTTACTGTTGATTACACATCATTCAGTCTTGAGTCTTTTGCTTTGGCCACAGAAAAAAACTAACACAAGTGGGATGGCATTCCTAGGTCAATCTGAAATCCACTGGTTTGTAATATAGCCCACCAGCACTTTCTATCCCAATCCTTGCTTTTTGTTAAGATAGGCAAACTCAACAGCTTTAGTGCCTGCCCATCTGCCATTACCTGCCTGCAGTTCCTAGTCCCTTCAAAGCTCAGTGTTGGGCTTTACCGCCCCACTCTGTCTTGCCTTCAAAAGGAACATTCTTTCTGTTATCACTCCAGATTGAGCTTAGATGGAGAGCCTTTCTCTAGTTTCTCAAAGATTTCTAAATTTGAGGCCATAGTATTTACGTAACCCTTAAAGGTTTAGGGCAGCAGTAGGGAATTACAGAGCAGAGGTCAGGAGATAGGACTCTTTTTGGATTCCAGAGGCCCAGATTTTATCTGCAAGATTTTATTTTAGGTCATGCTCCCAGGCTGTGCCTGATGCCTGTAGACACAGAGGTCAGGCCTCCTGCCACTGTGAGACCTTGGAAGTAAATCCAGGCTCCTAAGAAATATTTCTAAGTTATATAAGAGCAGAAACTTACAGCCTCAGCCAAACAAGTACATGCTACACATGGCCCATCTGGTTTTATTTTGGAGCGTATGCACGAAGGAAAGTACACAGGCTTTCCGTGATCCACGAGCAGCGTGAAACTGTGTATAAAATTTCATGGTGAATCTCTTCTGCTGGGCAGCAGAACCATGCTTTTCAGCAGGTTACTCAGAGGATCTAACTTCTCCGCAGATGATGAAGAGCCAAGTCAATGGTCCAGTCCCTGGTTGCTGCTTCATGTCTGGACTTAGCTAGTAGAGTAATAGGGGTTTTATCTGTATAGATCAGTGATTCTCAACCTTCATAATACTATAACTTTTTTTTTTAACATACAATTTATTTTAAAATAGACAACTCAGCATTGACATTTTTTAAGTCATCAAAATAATTTATAATAGTTAAATGCCTCTTAAATGTCCATGAATCTTCTGAAGCTAAAAGTCATATACATTCAACTAGTTTTTAAAATCTATTTGGAATATAAACATGATAGAAGTAGAAGAAAATTTCTTATGAAGTCCGCTATGAAAGGAAATTGTGACAAGTTCCTGATTAGACAGAAACCGGTCCATCTCCAAGGGAGAATACGCAGCCTAACTGTGGCTTCATAGAATGAATTGGGTAGTTTTCCTTCTGTTTCTGTTTTGTAGAATAGTTTGAAGAGTATTGGTATTAGGTCTTCTTTGAAGGTCTGATAGAATTCTGCACTAAACCCTGGGCTTTTTAGTTGGGAGACTTAATGACTGCTTCTATTTGTTTAAGAGTTATGGAACTGTTGGTTTATCTGATCCTGCTTTAACTTTGGTACCTGCTGGGCAGTGGTGGCGCACGCCTTTAATCCCAGCACTTGGGAGGCAGAGGCAGGTGGATTTGTGAGTTCGAGGCCAGCCTAGTCTACAGAGTGAGTTCCAGGACAGCCAGAGCTATACAGAGGAACCCTGTCTCAGAAATACCAAAAAAAAAAAAAACAAAAAAAAACCCCCACAACTTTGGTACCTGGTATCTGTCTAGAAAATTGTCCTTCCAGATTTTCTAGTTTTGTTAAGTATAGGCTTTTGTAGTAGGATCTGATATTTTTTTGTATTTCCTTGGTTTTTGATGTTATGTCTCCCTTTTCATTTCTGATTTTGTTAATTTGGATACTGTCTCTGTGCCCTCTAGTTAGTCTGGCTAAGGGTTTATCTATCTTGTTGATTTTCTCAAAGAACCAGCTCCTAGTTTTGTTGATTCTTTGTATAGTTCTTTGTGTTTCTACTTGGTTGATTTCAGTCCTGAATTTGATTATTTCCTGCAGTCTACTCCTCTTGGGTGTATTTGCTTCTTTTTGTTCTAGAGCTTGCTTTCAAGTGTGCCGTAAAGCTGCTAGTGAATGCTCTCTCCAGTTTCTTTTTGGAGGCACTCAGAACTATGAGTTTTCCTCTTAGCACTGCTTTCATTGTGCCCTATAAGTTTGGGTATGTTGTGCCTTTATTTTCATTAAATTCTAAAGTCTTTAATTTCTTTCATTATTTTTTCCTTGACCAAGTTATCATTGAGTAGGGCGTTGTTCATCTTCCATGTATATGTGGGCTTTCTGTTGTTTTCATTGCTATTGAAGACCGGCCTTAGTCCGTGGTGATCTTATAGGATGCATGGGATTATTTGAATCTTCTTGTATCTGTTGCGGCCTGTTTTGTAATTGATTATATGGTCACTTTTGGAGAAGGTACTATGAGGTTCCGAGAAGAAGGCATATCCTTTTGTTTTAGAATGAAATGTTCTATAGATATCTGTTAAATCCACTTGGTCCATAACTTCTGTTAGTTTCAATGTGTCTCTGTTTAGTTTGTATTGCCATGATCTGTCCATTGATGAGAGTGGGGTGTTGAAGTCTTCCACTGTTGTGTGAGGTGTAATATGTGCTTTGAGCTTTAGTAAAGTTTCTTTTATGAATGTGCTTGCCCTTGCCTAATGCTGTAACTCTTTAATACAGTTCCTTATGTTGTGGTGACCTCCACCCGTAAAATTATTTTTGTTGCTACTCTATAACTATAATTTTGCTACTTTTATGAATCATAATGCAAATATCTGTGTTTTTTAATGGTCTTAGGTAGCCCCCGTGGAAGGGTTATCTGACCCCAAAGGGGTTGCGATTCATAGGCTGAGAACCACTGGTGTTCATCAGTGAATTTTGCAGGGCTTGCTTATCTATGTATCTTTTTCTTTTTCTTCTCCTCCTCCTCTTCCTCCCTCCCTCCACATTCCCCATCTCCATCTTCCTCCTCTTCTTCCTCCCCCTTGTTGTCTTCCTCTTCTGTGGTGCTGACACTCAAACCCAGGCTCTTCCCATTCGAGGCAAGCACTGAGCCGCATCTTCAGTGTTTTATGCTTGGCCTCTGGGAACAGCTGCTCAGTTGCAGGTATTCCCTCTGAGTGGTCCAGGTCCATCCCTGGGTGAGAAACCTCCCTCTAGCATCTGCAGATATCTTGTCCTCTGGTCTGCTGGGCATGGCCTCGTGATCCTTTTCATTTCCTAAGGAATCTACCTATTATGTTTGGATGGCCTTTCTAAGGCGAAGCCATAGTCTCTACAAAAGGGATGTTTCATTTTTACAGGCAAAGAGTCTTCTACTGAGGAGCACCATTTGAAAGGTATTCCCCAAAGAGTTTCAAAGACATGTGAGCCATGCTCTAAACAGCCTGAATACTTGTTTGTTTGTTTGTTTGGTTTTTTTTTTTGAGACAGGGTGTATCCCTGGCTGTCCTGGAACTCACTCTGTAGACCACAGTCTGAATTCTTATAACTATCTTTTGAAGATAGACGTTTCTCTAGAGTTCTCCTCCAGAACTTAGAAAATTGTGGGGCTGGACCAGGGTCAGGGAGAGATTTCCTTCCCTATCTCATACTGTTCCAAACATCTCCTTGTCCTCACTTACAGCTGGGATTCAGGTACCTTAAGTATGATGCTGGGTTTACCCATCCCCTTGTTTGGCATCTTAGATACTGCCATGGCCCCATTTGTACCTGAAATTGTAGGGCATTGAGGCTTCACTGTCATGAATCCAGTTTGTGATGTGTGGCAATGCATTTACTAAACACATTCTCTCTTTCTGTTTGAGGAGACTCATTAGTCTTCTAAGCAAAGAAGGATGTTCATCCATGCCAGGGCCTGGGGAAGGAAGAGAGTAATTTGCTCTGACTTCATCTGTAGAAAGTAGGGACCAAGATGAATAGTTGGAGACCTAATACGAACAGAATGTTCATAAAATGCTTTACACAAGGTCTCTCATCTTGACATTGCCACCCACATCCTTTAAAAAGACTGATTTTTTTTTAAATTTTTATGCGTGTGTGTACATATGCCACGTGTGCGCGTGTGCCTGTGGAGGTCTGAGGATGATGTGGGTCTCGTAGAGTTGCACTACGTTGTTACAGGTGGTTGTGAGCTGCCCAGCATGGGTGCTGAACCTCTGGAAGAGCCGTAGGCCCTCTTAACCACTGAGCCATTACTCCAGTACAGCCACTCTTCCCTTTGCATGTGGTTAGCTGAAATGAGGTTGTGGCTTTCCTGGTAAGAGCTGCATCCTGGGGCTTTGGAAGCACTCTGCCAGATGTTTTCGGGTACGGTAATTAAAGGGGAACCAGAGGGCTGGGAATTTGGGTCACCATCCTGGCAGGCTGTCCATTTCTGTGGGGTTATATGAAGCATGTTTTCTCAGTTGATGTCCACGAAGCTTTGCGGAGACCTTTGCCTCCCATTTCTTGCAGTCGCTCAAGAGGTAATTGCAGAGAGCTGTTTCTGAACCTACCCGCAGTGGGTGAGGGAGTGACCTCCTCTTTGGGTTATGATCTCACCTTCTTCCTACCTGTGTCTTTCAAGACAAGATTTTTTTCCCCCTGTTGATAGGTTCTTATGTGTGTGGCATATGCCTGTTTATGCATGTGCACTCCCCTGTGTGTGCATTTGTGGAGGCCAGAGGTTGACTTCAGTAGCTTCCTCTTTTCCATCATCACCACCATCATCTCTTAAGACCTGGAGATCTCTCAGCTAGACAGGCCCATCAACAAGCCCTAGGCATCCACCTTTCACTCCCCTTTTCCTCTCAGCCCTGGAATGACAGGTGTCTTAGTCAGGGTTTTTATTCCTGCACAAACATCATGACCATGAAGCACGTTGGGGAGGAAAGGGTTTATTCAGCTTACTTCCACATGGCTGATGATTACCAGAGGAAGTCAGGACTGGAACTCAAGCAGGTCAGGAAGCAGGAGCTGATGCTGAGGCCATGAAGAGATGTTCCTTACTGGCTTGCTTCTCCTGGCTTGCTCAGCCTGCTCTCTTATAAACCCAAGACTTCTAGCCCAGAGATAGCACCACCCACAAGGGGCCTAGCCCCTTGATCACTAATTGAGAAAATGCCCCACAGCTGGATCTCATGGAGTCACTTCCCCAACTGAAGCTCCCTTCTCTGTGATAACTGCAGCCTGTGTCAAGTTGACACACAAAACCAGCCAGTACAACAGGAGTATGCTGCCTTACCCAGGGCCTTACATAGATGCCGGGGATGGGAACTTGGGTCTTGTACTTTGCTGCAGATGATGTACCTACGGAGCTCTCTTCCCATCCTTGTGGTAGCATTCTTAACGGTTTTGAGTAGATACAGCTAGGAAAAGAGTTTCTGGACCATTGGAGTGTTTCCTTAAATTTGGAGCATTCCCGTGAATGATGAATGTAGAGATTTGCAACTTGTGAGCATATATAGTTATTGGTGAATTAGCGTTTTCTCACCGTCATGAAAATATCTGGCAGAAACAACCCGAGAGGGCAAGAGTTTATTTTGCCTTGTGGCTTTGGAGAGTTCAGTCTGGTCTATGGTGGCTTGGTCCCATGTGCTTGAGCAAAACATGGCAGTGGGGGCTTTTAGTGAGGAAAACTGTGTATTTGCTGGTCAAGCAGGAAGCAGAGAGACAGGGAACTCAGGCAGAAGCTGCTTCCCTCTGCTTTTTAGACACTTTTATTCTGTCTAGCTCTCACCCATCAGGTGGTGCCGCCTATCCTTGGTTAACCGTTTCTGGAACTGGCCTTAGTGATAGACCCAGAAGCCTGCCTCACCAATCTCCTCGGTGATTCTAAAATCCAGCAAGTTGATGATGACTATTAGCCGTCATAGTCGTTAACACGGGATTTTAACCCACCAAAACGATGTATTTGGGCTGGAGGTCTGTAATAGAGCGTGGGATTAGGTCTCGGCATCAACGTAGGCATACAAGGCTTGCTTTGTTTGTTTTTTGTTTGTTTGTTTTCTGTATATGAGCACACTGTCACTGTCATCAGACACACCAGAAGAGGGCATCGGATCCCATTCCAGACGGCTGTGAGAGCCACCCTGTGGTTGCTGGGAATTGAACTCAGGACCTCTGGAAGAGCAGTCAGTGCCCTTAACCACTGAGCCATCTCTCCAGCCCTGACATACAGTTTCTGTTTTCCAGTGCCTTTTGGAGTTGGAAATATTACATAAATGAAGTATAAAGCATAAAGCTAGGAAGCTTCCATAAGGATTTCAGATGAGTAGATCTATTTAACAGTAACTTTGAAGGTGATCAGTTAATGATTTATTGGGAAGAGTTTGTCAGTCTTTGTCATTCCTGTGAAGTACCTACTTGGAACTGGATCAAGCTATTTTACTTTTTTTTTTTGTTTTGTTTTGTTTTTTTTTGTTGTTGTTGTTGTTTTTTTTGTTTTTTCAAGACAGGGTTTCTCTGTGTAGCCCCAGCTGTCCTGGAACTCACTCTGAAGAGCAGGCTGGCCTCGAACTCAGAAATCAACCTGCCTCTGCCTCCGAAGCACTGGGATTAAAGGCGTGCGCCACCACTGCCCGGCTATTTTACAATATTATTAGTACCTTAATTTGACAACAGAGGTTCTTAGGAAATGTGCTGTTAAGCTGTGTTGTACTTGAATCTTCACAAAATTTCCCTGTCTTTTCTCACTTGGATAACCTCGAGTCTGTTCCATGATGATCTATATTCCAAAGATAAATGACAGTTAGTTTAGACTTGAGTTGCTAGGATCAGATACAGTTTTGGTCAGCTCTTTTATTTAGCTCTTGAGGTTTCCAGTGACTTCTGAGACCCAGGATTGTGCGCCTCTAAGGAGCTGAGCTGACCTTTGCCTTAGCCTTCGCCTTCTCCTGACGGAACCTCTGGACACCTGAATATTCGTGGTGTTAGTGTTGGCTCTTAGTGCCAAGCCTCAATTATCTAGACTCTTAACTGCCTCCCTTACATCCTAGGTACATTACCCAAGGCACAGGGGATAGGCCAACACATTAAGTGTGTGTGATTAGATGTCCCCGACAAACCTTTAGGCTAGAAAACTATATAAAGCGGCATCCAAAAGGGACGTCCTTGTCATCCATCCCCATCCAGTCATTGGCACACTGTACCCAGACATGGTAGGGAGCAGCAGCGTCTGTTTGGGTGCCTGTCACTCAGCAGAGAGCTCAGCCGTGACACTCCTGATTCCCACAGTGACTTCTGCTTCTTACTCTTACTCGTGGCAGTCCACGCAACACAGCTCCAGTCACAAGGAAGACAGGAGCAGCACAGACTTCTTAAGTGGATGCCTTGGGGTGTGAATTCTTGATCTCCTTCATGGGGTTCTTATCTTTAATCCATTTATTTGATGTAGCTATGGTGCCATGGTACTTTTGCAGACAGACCACCTTCAAAGTGTAAACCACAGTACTAGCTGAAATGTTTATATTAATTGGGACTCAGCACAGACGCCATTTGAGTTTCCGAAAGTGTACAAAGCCTAGGAGTTTGAGGACTTGATGCCCAACGTACAGGTCTCTTAAAGCAATTAATTATTAGTTAGCTGCTTTTTTAAAAATCGAGGCAGGGTGTTGTGTAACCCAAGCTGGTCTTGAACTACATATGTAGCTGAGGAGTACCTTGACTAGTAAGCCAGTCACCACCTCTAGGAAACAGCCATGTGTCACCACACCTGGTTTTTTTTTTTTGATGCCAGAGAGTGAATCTAGGGTCTTATGCATGCTAAGTGAGCACTTTCTCGACTGAGCCACACCCTTATTTATTTGTATACTAATCTGAGTCAGGACCTACACTGTAGCTTGAGCTGGTCTAAGGTGAGAGGCTCCTGGCTCTGATGGGCTGAGATTACAGGGATAAGTCACTGTGCCTGGCTAAGATACTTTTAATTTCTAGTCCATTTTGTTTACAGTTAACAAAGGTTAGGGAAATAAGACTTTTTTTT
>JADRCD010115749.1:0-11021 GCA_019843815.1 Montemys delectorum
AGGATGTTAAGAAGAACATAAATAACTCCCTTAAAGAACATAGGAAAACATAGGTAAACAGGTAGAAGCCCTTAAAGAGGAAACATAAAAATCCCTTAGGGAATTACAGGAAAACAGCCAAACAGGTGAAGAAATTAAAACCATCCAGGATCTAAAAGTGGAAATAGAAACAATAAAGAAATCACAAGTGGGGACAACTCTGGATATACAAAATTTAGGAAAGAGATCATGAGTCATAAATGCAAGCATCACCAACAGAATACAAAAGATAGAAAAGAGAATCTCAGATGCAGAAGATACCATAGAAAACAATGACACAACAGTAAAAGAAAATTCAAAGAGTAAATAGCCCCTAACCCAAAACATCTAGGAAATCCAGGACACAATAAGAAGACAAAACTTGAGGATAAAATAGGTATAGAAGAGACCAAAGATTCCCAACTTAAAGGGCCAGTAAATATCTTAAATAAATTATAGAAGATAACTTCCCTAAACTAAAGAAAGAGATGACCGTGAATATTCAAGAAGCCTACAGAACTCCAAATAGATTGTACCAGAAAAAAATTCCTCTTGTCACATAATAATCAAAACACCAAATGCACAAAACAAAGAAAGAATATTAAAGGCAGTATGAGAGAAAGGTCAAGTAACATGAAAAGGCAGGGCTATCAAAATTAAATCAGACCAGAGGCTATAAAAGCCAGAAAATCCTGGGCAGATGTCATACAGACACTAAGAGAACACAAATGCCAGCCCAGGCTAATATACCCATCAAAACTCAAAATTACCATAGATGGAGAAATCAAGGTATTCCATGCAAAATGAAATTACACAATATCTTTCCACAAATCCAGCCTTACAAAGGATATTAGATTGAGAATTCCAACAAAAGGAGGGAAACTACACCCTAGAAAAAGCAAGAAAGTAATCTTCTTTTTACAAATGCAAAAGAAGATAGCCACACAACATAATTCCACCTCTAACAACATAAAAAACAGGAAACAACAATCACGTTTCCTTAATATCTCTTAATGTCAATGGACTCAATTCCCCAATAAAAAGACATAGACTAACAGACTGGGTTCATTTCTTTTGTTTGTTTGTTTTGTTTCTGTTTTTGTTTGTTTTTGTTTTTGTTTTTGTTTTTGTTTTTTTTGTTTTGTTTTGTTTTGTTTTGTTTTTTCAAGACAGGGTTTCTCTGTGTGGCTCTGGCTGTCCTGGAACTCACTCTGTAGACCAGGCTGGCCTTGAACTCAGAAATTCGTCTGCCTCTACCTCCAAAGTGCTGAGATTAAAAACTTGTGCCACCACTGCCCAGCTAGACTGGATTTGTAAACAGGACCAAGCATTTTCTTGCATACAGGAAACCTGCCTCAGTGACAAAGACAGAAACTACCTCAGAGGAAATGGCTGGAAAAAAAAATTCCTAGCAAATGGTCCCAAGAAATAAGCTAGAGTAGCCATTCTTATATCAAATAAAATTGACATTCAACCAAAAGTTATCAAAAAAGATAAGGAAAGACACTTCATACACATCAAAGGAAAAATCTACCAGGAAAAGCTTTCAATTCTGAACATCTATGTTCCAAATGAAAGGGCACCCATATTCATAACAAAACTTTATTAAAGCTCAAAGCTCACATTGCACTTCATACTATAATAGTGGGAGACTTCCACACCCTACTCCCAGCAATGGACAGATCATGGAAAAGGAAGATAAAGAGAGACACATTGAAACTAAGAAAGATTATGAGTCAAATGTATTTAACAAATATTTATAGATCATTTCACCCTAAAACAAAAGAATATGCCTTCTTCTCAGCACCTCATGTTACCTTCTCCATAACTGACCATATCATTGGTCACAAAACAGGCCTCAACAGATACAGGAAGATAAAAATAATCTCATGCATCCTATCAGATGACCATGGACAAAGGCTGGTCTTCAATAACAACAAAATCCATGGAAAGCTCACATATGTATGGAAGCTGAACAACTCTCTACTCAGTGATAACTTGTCAAGCAAGAAATAACGAAATTAAAGACTGTTTAGAATTTAATGAAAATGAAGACACATCATGCCAAAACTATGGGGCACAATGAAAGCAGTGGTAAGAGGAAAACTCATAGCTCTAAGTGCCTCCAAAAAGAAACTGGAGAGAGCAGTTTTCAGCATACCTGAACGCTCTAAAACAAAAATATCCAAATACACTCAAGAAGAGTAGACAGCAGGAAATAATCAAACTCATCTGAAATCAATTTATTAGAAATAAATAGAACTATACAAAGAACCCACAAAATCAGGAGCTGGTTCTTAGAGAAAATCAACAAGATAAATAAACTCCTTGCCAGACTAACCAGAGGGCACAGAGAGAGTATCCAAATTAATATAATCAGAAGTCAAAAACTGAGACATAACAATGGAAACTGAAGAATTTTTTTAAAAATCATCAGATCACACTACATAAGCCCATATTCAACCAAATTGCAAAGTCAGGATGAAATGAACAATTTTCTAGACAGATACCAGGTGACAAAATTAAATTGGAAACAGATAAACAATCTTAACAATCCCATGACCCCTAAAGAAAAAGAAGCACTTTTTAAAAGTTTCCAAACTAATAAAAGCCCAGGACCAGATGGGTTTTATATCATAATTCTATCAGACCTTCAAAGAACACATAATACCAATACTCTTCATACTATTCCACAAAATGGGAACAGAAGGAAAACTACACAATTCATTCTATGAAGCCACAATTATGCTTATACCAAAAACTACACAAAGACCCAACAAAGAAAGAGAATCTTAGACCAATTTCCCTTATGAACTTCAATGCAAAAATACTCAATAAAATTCTTGCAAACTGAATCCAAGAACACATCAAAACAATCATTCACTATAATCAAGCAGTGATCATCCTAGGGGTGGTTCAATATATGGAATTCCATCAACATAATACACTGAATAAACAAACTCAAAGATAAAAACCACTTGATCATTTCATTAGATGATGAAAAAGCATTTGACAAAATTCAACATCCCATCATGTAAAAGACTGGGAAAGATTAGGTTTTCAAGGCCCATTCCTAAACATAGCAATAGCAATATATAGCAAACCAGTAGCCAACATCAAACTAAATTGAGAGAAATTTGAAGTAATCCCACTAAAATCAGGGACTAGACAAGGCTGCTTACTCTCTCCTTATCTATTCAATATAGTACTTGAAGTTCTAGTTAGAGCAATTAGAAAACAAAGGAATACAAATTGGAAAGTAAGAGATCAAAAGATCATTCTTTGCAGATGATATGATAGTATAATTAAGCGACCCCAACAATTCCTAAACTTGACAAACAACTTCAGCAAGTTGGCTAGATATAAAATTAACTTACAGTAGCCTTCCTCTACTCAAAAAACAAACAGGATGAGAAAGTAATTAGCTAAATGACACCCTTAACAATAGTCACAAATAATGTAAAATAATTTGGTGTGATTCTAATAAAGCAAGTGAAAGATCTGTATGACAACTTCAAGTCTCTGAAGAAAGAAATCGAAGAAGATCTCAGAAGATAGAAAGATCTCCCATGCTCATTGATTGGCAGGATTAATAGAGTGAAAATTGCCATCTTGCTGAAAACAATTGAATCTACAGATTCTAAGCAATCTACATCAAAATTCCAATTCAATTCTTCACAGAGTTAGAAAGAGCAATTTGCAAATACATCTGGAATAACAAAAAAAACCTAGGATAGCAAAAACTATTCTCAACAATAAAAGAACTTCTGGTGGAATCACCATCCCTGACCTTAAGCTGTACTACAGAACAATAATGATAAAAAAATAAAAATAAATAAATAAATAAATAAATAAATAAATAAACAAACAAACAAACCCTGCCTGGTATTGGTCCAGTGAAAGGCAGGTAGATCAATGTTCATGCAACTCTTTTATAATTTGCTGTTTTCATTTGACCAGAATTATATGAGCAAACTGTTGCAGCAGCCTGCAGCTGCACATGATCAGGTCTTCTGGAAGAAGAGTAGGAGCCTAAAAGAATAAAGGGAACCAGACGGCGAGAGGGAATAAAAAATGGGACCAAGGCATAGTGTGCTTTCAGTCTGCCATATATTATTCAACTGAGAAACAAGCAGGCAGGCAAAAGGCCGCCCTCAGTCCATCACCATTCTGTGGCCCAATCAGTATCTTTGTCTTTGGTTTCTTGAGGTTGGTTTAGCTGTTAACAGTCAGGAAGCCTCGCCCAATAATGATAAAAAAATAAAAATAAATAAATAAATAAATAAATAAATAAATAAATAAATAAATAAATAAACCCTGCCTGGTATTGGTACAGTGAAAGGCAGGTAGATCAATGGAATAGAATTGAAGACCCAGAAATGAACTCACACACCTATGGTTACTTGATCTGTGACAAAGGAGCTAAATCCTTCCAGTAGAAAATAAGACAGCATTTTCAAGAAATTGTGTTGGTTCAACTGGTGGACAGCATGTAGAAGAATGCAAATTTATCCAATCTTATCCCCATGTACAAAGTTCAAGTCCAAGTGGATCAAAGACCTCCACATAAAACCATACTGAAACTAATAGAGGAGAAAATGGGGAATAGCCTTGAACACATGGGCACAGGATATTTTCCTGAACAAAACACCAATGACTTATGCTCTATGATTAAGAGTCAACATATAGGACCTCATAAAATTGCAACGCTTCTGTAAGGCATAGGACAGTGTCACTATGACAAAATGGCAACCAACAGCTTCGGAAAAGATCTTTACCTATTCTACATCTGATAGAGGGTTAATATCCAATATATACAAAGAACTCAAAAAGTTAGACTCGAGAGAATCAAATAATTCCACTAAAAATGGAGTATAGAGCTAAACAAAGAATTTTCAACTGAGGAATATTGAATGGCTGAGAACCATCTTAAGAAATATTCAACATCCTTAGTCATTAGGGAAATGCAAATCAAAACAACACTGACATTCCACCTCACACCAGTCAGAATGGCTAAGATCAACAACTCAGATGACAGCAGATGCTGGCAAGGAGTGGAGAAAGGAACACTCGTCCACTGCTGGTGGGATTGCAAGCAGGAATAACCACTCTGGAAATCAGTCTGGCATTTCCTTAGAATATTGGACATTGTATTACCTGAGGATCCAGCTATACCTGGGCATACGCCCAAAAATTCTCTGATGTATAGGACACATGCTCTACTATGTTCATAGAAGTCTTATTTATAACATCCAGAAGCTGGAAAAAAACAAGATATCCTCAGCAGATGTGGATATAAAAAATGTGGTACATTTACACAATGGAGCTATTAAAAGCAATGAATTCACAAAATTCTTAGGCAAATGGATGGACCTAGAGAATATCATCCTGAGTGAGGTAACCAAATCACAAAAGAACACACATGGTATACACTCACTGATAAGTGGATATTAACTCAAAAGCTCAGAATACTGAAGATACAATTCACAGACCATATGCAGCTCAAGAAATAAGACCAAAGGGTGGGTATTCAGGGCCTTCTTAAATTTGGAATAAAATACTCAAAGGAGCAAATAGGGAGACAAAGTATGGAGCATACACTGAAGGAAAGGCCATCCTTGGGGATCCATCCTATATTAAATCACCAAACCCAGACACTATTGTGGATGCTAAGAAGTGCATGCTGACAGGAGCATGATATAGCTTTCTCCTGTGAGGCTCTGCCAGAAACTGACAAATACAGTGGCGGATGCTAGCAGTCAAGCATTGGACTAAGCACAGGGTCGGCAATGGAAGAGTAAGAGAAAGGATTGGAGGAGCTTAAGGGGTTTGCAACCCAATAGAAAAAAACAACAATATCAAACAACCAGACCCCCCAGAGCTCCCAGGGACTATACCAAGGAAGGGAGTATATACGGAAGGACTGATGGCTCAAGCCGCATATGTACCAGAGGATGGACTTTTTGGGAATCAATGAGAGGAGAGGCCCTTGGTCCTGTGAATGCTTGATGCCCCAGTGTAGTGGAACTGGAAGGTAGGAAGGCAAGAGTGTGTAGATGGGTGGGTGGGTGGGGGACCACCTTCATAGAAGGTGGGGGAGGGGAAATGTGATAGGGTGTTTCAGGGGATGGGCAACCGGGAATGGGGATAACATTTGAAATGTAAATAAATATCCAATAAAAATATCATATATAATAATATTTTTCCATATCATGTATATTGAAAAATCAAACATTAAACTTTTATGTTTCAATAAAGACATTTGTAACTTTAAAAAAAAGAAGACATGTATTTAAAATTGTTCCTACTATGATATGAAGTTGATTTTAATTAGGAACTACTCACAATTTTGGATAATGATGTTTCTTTTGACATAGTAAACAAAAAATCACCCTAAATTCACACAAAAATATCAAATCGTAAATTGAAATAGAAGTTTACAACAGAGAATAGTTCCATGCACATCCATTAGCAGTAATTACATGGGTAAAGATCCATCACTGCCACAGTTCCACAGCTGCTTAGAAGGTTGAAAACTATAACAAAGTTGTTAGTGAAGTTTTCTATAGATAAACCTACTCAATATTTTATCTCTGGCCTAGCACCTACAACAAATCATTATGTAACTTTTCATGATCTTTGGTTAATTGTTTTACAACCTCTTGAGTATGAGAAAGTCTGTACTATCTAATAGCAATTAATGGTGACACATGGGAAACTGTTGCAGTTGTGACTATGAAAAAAGGACCTGAAACCCGTCCCACTATAAAAGACCTTAATCACTGGTATAATTTTAGATATTCATATAGGAGCATCATCAAGACTTAAGAAGTCATTTATTTTTCTACATAGCAACACTACAAGGCAGTACATCTTCATAGATCTGCAAAGATCTGTTCAAAAGTGATGCACTAATACTTAGTGATTGTTATATATGTTTATATAGTGACAGGAAAGCATATTAATAGCAGGAGTCCTTCCTAAAATGAATTCTCCCGGGACTTGTCTATCTGAGTGAATATGCCATGGATTAAATTATAATCTGAAGAAGACCACCTCAGGAAGATCATGCTAGTTATTAGCTTGTCTTACTATGGCTCCTGACAGCTTACATTTCTCAGCAATTGAATTGGTATGAAGTGACTTCCAAGCCTCCTCTGATTGTTGGGATAATTCATCTCCTCACATTAGTAGAATGGAAGTAAGCTGTGGGAACACAGTGATCCTGCTCTGTGATGTCTGGAGCTAAGGAAAACCTGAGACTTCATTGAAAGGCCTTAGTTGATAGATGACACCCTAGGATAACTATATTCTAAGTCAAAGTCAAATTAATGGTTTTACTGGGCTCTCTAAATTTCTTGTACTTTTGATATATTTATCAGTTAGAGCAAGTTGCACTATGCACCTTCAACAGGAAAGGACTAAACACTAGAGAGTGGAATAATTAGAACACGTATAATAACATCCAACACATATTATAATACATTTTATTAATATCACTAACTATATTGATTTTTGTAATAGTCCAATACTATTGGGCTGCCATTTACTTGAGCACTACATTATTTAGAAACTTATTTTGTTGGTTGTGTATTTTGGGGTTTGAAGTTTGAAAAGCTGGGGCTTTCCTGTGTTATTGATAAGTCAGTATTTTATAGAAATTGAAACGGGATAAATATTGGGAACATGACTTATAATTCATAAGGTATAAGGCTCTATTTTCTAAACTCTAGAGATAAATAATGTATATTATATTCATCTCATTTAAAAGTGTTTCCCTCAAGACCTTTGCCAATTGACAACTGTAAAGGAGTCATTTATTTACAAAAATTCATTACCTTAAGTAATAACAAATAACTGTGTAAATACTTTCAAATTTTGATATCGCAGGTGGCCAATGATTCTGTTCTCTGAACATCAATCACATTCATTTTGTCCTTCAGAGTTTACACTCACATTGATTTTTATGTAAGTCAGTGATTGTTTAATTAGCTCTCCAGCTGTCATTTAAACAGGGCTGGTTCTTGAAAATAGTGTACTCCAACCAAACTCATCACCTTCTATGAGGCTCAAATCTTTTTTCTCTATACTAATAGATTTAATTCTATTGATTAATTGACCAAAGCCCAAAGTAAGTAATTCAGTTTACTTCTTTGAACACCCTGAATATTTATGATGAACTCAGAAATCTTTCTCTTCTCTTTAATCTCATTTTCCCCATAGTTAGAGAGTACTGGGTTTTTTGTTTGTTTGTTTATTTTGTTTTGTTTGTTTTGTGCTTTGAAAAATGAGTAATTTTATGTAACTTTTCTTCATTAGCAAAAAACACATAATGTATTTTCTAAGTAAGCTACTATAAAAAAGGGCCCAAGGGAATGAACGAAAAGTGTCAGGCAGATATGTCCTTAGTATGTTTACTCATTTCAATATGATAAAGTATTTGTTTTTTGTACGATTGTGCTGTAGCCTAGAGCAATATCTGTCAATAATGTGTCATTCAATACAAAATTTTCACATTTTTTAAATAAGGCTAACATCAATAATTTAGTATTAACTAAATAGAAATCTGAGCTATTTTAACTTTGAAACATTTTTACAAAATATTCTCTGATACATGCCTTTTAAAAACATTTAAAGTCTGTGGTTGTGTTAATTTGTGTGTAATTTATATACTCATTTGTAGTCATTTATTGTATATTTATAATTGGTATTCCAGTATTTCAAAATCCATTTTGTATGGCCAGTTGGGGATAGCTTATATATGAATAGATCATATTTTCCAAAATAATACTTCAAAGAATTTGCAAGAAAACTCAGGTTGACAAAACAACTTCCTAATAATCAGAAATGTACATTTTGATCAGGCGGATGGCCCATCTGCAATCTCTTCATTCAGGAGATTAATCCAAATGGTTTGTGAATTCATTTTAGCCTTGCCTATAGACAGAAACTCTGTAAGAAGGAAGTGAGGAGGAATGATGGAAGAGAAAAATGAAAGGGATGGAGGGAGAAAAGAAGAATGAAACTGCTTTCATCTTACTGCCACACAACTTTGACATTCAGGGTCTACCCTGGCTGCTGAAATTTCAGATATCGTTTCTAAATTGCACTTCAGAAGAAAGTAGACAAGGAAAAGATAGGAGGTGCCTCAAATCTCTCTTATCACCCTTCAAGGCTCCTCTGAAGTTCTTTTCAACCACTTTAAATATTTTTACAAATAATGGTTTGTCTCATCATTCCTCTCTCTCTATGAAGGCAGAGAGGAAATTACTCTGGAAAGAGTCACCTAGGAGGCTGAAGAAGTGATGAATGGATTTCAGAAAGGCAATCAGCACTTCCTTGTGCTCATAGATGCATACATTAACACATTCACAAAAGCGTATATGTAGACTTGTAAACATAAACAGGTACATGATTTTTATCCTCTTTCTCACTGAGCCTTTTTCTGGCTTCCTCTTCTTTAGGAGTTATAAAAATAAAAAATAAAATCAGGTTAGAATTTTACTGAAATTTCACCAAAAGAATATTCCACCCTAACCAAAGCAGTAAGGATGCAGCTGCCACTTGTAAAGCATCCATCCTGGGTAAATGGCTCAAAGTATTGGATCAAGTGCATACTTGACAGTAAATAAAACTACTGTCTCTTACTATTAATTTCCATCATGAGTTCAAGTACTGTTGTATTTTAAGGACACTAGAGGTCCAATATCAGTCAGAGACATATACCTACCATAGAGATTTTACTGAAAGCCATTGTTTTCTAGAAAGGAGACTACACATTTGTAAAAGAAAATAGAGCATAACTTTCTAAACGCTCATATATCCTTAATTTTTGAGATATTGGAGAGAGATAGTGATAGAGAAGGGAGAGAAAAATAACACATTCCCATTAGTGCTATGAAAGCTTCCATATGGTGTTAGTTTGTCAAAATATTTCTGTAGGCGTCCTGCAGGAACTTTTCGCCCACACACATATTTAGTATTTAACCCATCAGTAATTTCACTACTTCCTTCTGGATTTGTGCATCTTTCTTTACTACTCCCACCTCCCATTTTTTTTTAATTTTTTTAATTTATCCCCTTAGTTGATTTCTTCATTTTATCTCGAGTTTCACTTGTAAGTATCTAGTTTCCTACAGTGCCTACAATTTTACCAAGTGATAATTTTAACATTTATTTTTCCCAAAGATATATATATATATATTTCTAGTTGTCTGAATTCGGTCATATGATGTCTCTGTCATTATCATCTTTCTGTGTTGTTCTGAAAGTGTATAATTAATTGCTATGGTAACAGTATAACAAAGACAACATCATCCAGAGACCACAGATTGGAGCTTGGTGCAAAGCAGGACATCAGAGATATTCAGACATGCCATTATTATTCAAATGTCAAAAATGTATGTAAAAGAACAAATTCACTATGATGTAAATTGATATGATGGAGTCTTTTAAATCAATATTATTTCACATTGAAATTTATTGTAATTCAAACTTTGAAAACTGTGTTTTATTATTGATTTCCATATGATTTTTAAATACACATGTTAGAAAGGTTTAAACTTGCCAAATGTAACTATCTTCTCGAGCACTATTTTTTTTTTTTTTATGTGTAAGCGTTGAAAATATGCATCTAAAGATCTTAGAGGCCGGTTGTGGTGACGCACGCCGGTAGGATTTGCTGAAGGAGGCAGAGGCAGGAGGATCATAAGCTCGAGGCCAGCCTGGGCTACACATTTTTTTGTGGGGAGGAAGATCTTAGAGTAATGTTTCCTCAGAGAACTCAAGTTTATTTCTTCACTCACATCAGGTGAGTCAACGATGAACTTAACCCTAGCTCCTGGTGATTCCCCTACTATCTGATGAATTGCTCAGGCTCTGTACTCAGGTTCATAATCTCACAATAGACACATATGTATATACAAAATTAAAAATCAACAAACAAATAGACCACTGAACATTCCAACCTTTCGAAAGATATGGTAGATATTGTTTCCTATAGT
>JADRCD010115753.1:0-13612 GCA_019843815.1 Montemys delectorum
AGACCTCCTTCCTATAAAAACCCCTAACCCCTGAGCCTCAGGGTCGATCCCTCTGTCTCCTGCGTGAGATATGGGTCCACCCGGAGCTCCACTATTAAAACTACCTTGTGTGTTTACATCAAGATGGTCTCTCATGTTTCCTTGGGTGCCCGTTCTCCCGAGACTTGAGTGAAGGTGTCCCTACGGAGGTCTTTCAGTTGTAGCATCGTCTTCTGGGTATATTCCCAGGAATTGGTATATCTGGGTCCTTTGGTAGTATTATGTCTAATTTTCCCAGAAACTGCCAAACTGATTTTCCGAGGGGCTGTCCCAGCTTGCAATCCCACCAGCAATGAAGAAGGGTTCCTCTTTCTCCCCAACCTTGCCAGGATCTGCTGTCATCTGGGTTTTTGATCTTAGCCATTCTGACTGGTGTGAGGTAGAATCTCAGGGATGTTTTGATTTGCATTTTTCTGATGACTAAGGATGTTGAACATTTCTTTAGGTGCTTCTCAGCCATTTGGTATTCCTCAGGTGAGAATTCTTTGTTTAGCTCTGTACCCCATTTTTAATAGGGTTATTTGGTTCTCGGGAATCTGACTTCTGGAGTTCTTTGTAAATATTGGATATTAGCTCTCCATCAGATGTAGGATTCGTAAAGATCTTTTCCCAATCTGTTGGTTGCCATTTTATCCTATTGACAATGTCCTTTGCCCTACAGAAGCTTTGTAATTTTATGAAGTCCCATTTGTCAATTCTAGAACTTAGAGCATAAGCTATTGGTGTTCTGTTCAGGAAAATTTCCCCTGTGTCCATGTACTCAAGGCTCTCCCTCACTTTCTTTCCTATTAGTTTCAGTGTATCTGGTTTTATGTGGAGGTCCTTACTCCAGTTGGACTTGATCATTGTACAAGGAGATAGAAATGGATAGATTTACATTCTTCGACATGATAACGGCCAGCTGAGCCAGCACCATTTGTTGAAAATGCTGTCTTTTTTTCCACTGGATGGTTTTAGCTCCTTTGTCAAAGATCAAGTGACAATGGGTGTGTGGGTTCATTTCTGTGTCTTCAATTCTATTCCATTCATCCACCTGTCTGTCACTGTACCAATACTATGCAGTTTTTATCACAACTGCTTAGTAGTAAAGTTAAGTTCTGCGATGGTGATTCCACCAGAGGTTCTTTTATTGTTGAGAATAATTTTTGCTATCCTAGGTCTTTTGTTATTTCAGATGAATTTGCAAATTGCTCTTTCTAAGTCTCTGAAGAATTGAGTTGGAATTTTAAGGGGGGTTGCATTGAATCTGGAGATTGCTTTTGGCAACATGGCCATTTTTACTATATTAATCCTGCCAATCCATGAGCATGGGAGATCTTTCCATCTTCTGAGATCTTCTTTGATTTCCTTCTTCAGAGACTTGAAGTTCTTGTCAAACAGATCTTTTATTTTCTTAATGAGAGTCATACCAGGGTATTTTGTATTATTTGTGACTATTGTGAAGGGTGTTGTTTCCCTAATTTCTTTCTCAGCCTGTTTATCCTTTGTGTAGAGGAAGGCCACTGATTTGCTTGAATTAATTTTATATCAAGCTACTTTGCTGAAGCTGTTTATCAGATGTAGGAGTTCTTGGGTGGAATTTTTGGGGTCACTTAAGTATACTATCATGTCATCTGCAAATAGTGATAATTTGACTTCTTCCTTTCCAATTTGTATCCCTTTGATGACTTTTTGTTGTCTAATTGCTTTGGCTAGGACTTCAAGAATAATATTGAATAGTTAGGGAAAGAGTGGGCAGCCTTGTCTAGTCCCTGGTTTGCTGTATATGGCTTTTACTATGTTTAGGTATGGGCCTTGAATTCCTGATCTTTCCAAAACTTTTATCATGAAGGGGTGTTGTATTTTGTCAAATGTGTTCTCAGCATCTAGTGAGATGATATTATGGTTCTTTTTCTTTGAGTTTGTTTATATAGTGAATTACGTTGATGGATTTCCATATATTGAATGATCCCTGCATCCCTGGGATGAAACCTACTTGATCATGATAGATGATCGTTTTGATGTTTTCTTGGATTCACTTTGCAAAAATTTTATTGAGTATTTTTGCATTGATATTCATAAGGAAAATTGGTCTGAAGTTTTCTTTCTTCATTAGGTCTTTGCAGAAAGTGGGGTGTCGAAATCTCCCACTATTACTGTGTGTGATGCAATTTGTGCTTTGGGCTTTAGTAAAGTTTCTTTTATGAATGTAGATGCACTTGCATTTGGAGCATAGAGGTTCAGAATTGAGAGTTCATCTTGATAGATCTTACCTTTGATGAATTGAAGTGTCCTTCTTTATCTTTTCTGATCACTTTAGGGTGAAAGTCAATTATTTTCGATATTAGAATGGCTACTCCAGCTTTTTTCTTGGGACCATTGGCTTGGAAAATTGTTTTCCAGCCTTTTATTCAGAGGTACTGTCTGTCTTTGTCACTGAGGTGGGTTTCCTGTATGCAACAAAACGTTGGGTCCTATTTACTTACCCAGTCTGATAGCCTATGTCTTTTTATTGGGGAACTGAATCCATTAGTATCAATAGATATTAAGGAAAAGTAATTGTTTTTTCCTGTTATTTTTGTTGTTAGAATTGGAATTCGTTCATGTGGCTATCTTCTTTTAGTTTTGTTGGAAGATTACTTGCTTTTTCTAGGATGTAGTTTCCTTCCTTGTGTTGGAGTTTTCCATTTATTATCCTTTGAAGGGCTGGATTTGTGGAAAGATATTGTATAAATTTGGTTTTTTCATGGAATACTTTGTTTTCTCCATCTATGTTGATTGAGAGTTTTGCTGGGTATAGTAGCATGGGCTGGCATTTGTGTTCTCTTATGGTCTGTATGGCATCAGCCCAGGATCTTCTCACTTTCAGAGTCTCTGGCAAGAAATCTGGTGTAATTCTGATAGGCCTGCCTTTATATGTTACTTGACTTTTTTCCCTCACTGCTTTTAATAGTCTTTCTTTATTTTGTGCATTTGGTGTTTTGTCTATCATGTGGCAGGGGGAATTTCTTTTCTGGTTCAGTCTATTTGGAGTTCTTGTATGTTCATGGTCTTCTCTTTTTTTAAGTAAGGGAAGTTTTCTATAACTTTGTTGAAAATATTTACTGGCCCTTTAAGTTGGAAATCTTCACTCTCTTCTATAACTATTATCCTTAGGTTTGGTCTTCTCATTTAGTCCTGGATTTCCTGGATGTTTTGGGTTAGGAGCTTTTTGCATTTTGCGTTTTCTTTGACTGTTGTGTCAATGTATTCTATGGTGTCTTCTGCACCTAAGATTCTCTCTTCTGTCTCTTGTATTCTGTTGGTTTAACTTGAATCTATGGTTCCTGACTTCTTTCCTAGGTTTCCTATCTCCAGGTGTTGTCTTGCTTTGTGATTTCTTAATTGTTTCTACTTCCATATTTATGTCCTGAATGATTTTGTTTAATTCTTTCACCTGTTTGTTTGTACTTTGCTGTAATTCTTTAATGGATTTTTGTTTTTCCTCTTTCAGGGCTTCTAGTTGTTTATTTGTATTTCTCTGTAATTCTTTAAGGGATTTTTGTGTTTCCTCCTTAATGCTTGTACCTGTTTACCTGTATTCTCCTGTATTTATTTAAGGGAGTTATTTATATTCTTGTTAAATTCATCCATCACTATCATGAGATATGATTTTAGATCCAAGTCTTGCTCTTCCAGTGTTTTGGAGTATCCAGGACTTGCTGTGGTAGGAACACTAGGTTCTGATGATGCCAAGTAGTCTTGGTTTCTGTTGGTAAGATTCTTGCATTTGCCTTTTGTCGTCTGTTAATCTTTGGTGTTAGATGTTCTTGCTGTCTCTTGCAGGAGCTTGTTCCTCCTGTTAGTCTGTAAGCCTATGTCAGCACTTCTGGGAGATCAGCTCTCCTCAGGTAAAACCTGTGCACAAAGGGTTGTGGATCAGCCATCTCTCCTTTGTCCTGGGGTCAGAGCACACCCTGGATACATGTTCTCCAATTGTGAGAAAGTTACAGAGAGATCTGTGGATCTGCTATCCCTCCTAGTTGTAGAGGGAGGTAGAAAGGATCCTTTCCCAGATTCCCTGCCACTTCTGTCCAATTCCATCATTTCTTCATGAAGAAAATACTAGAATAATATTTGTATTGCTAACTTGCTCTGTTCTTTCTTGGTTTTCAGTTTCCATGATAAGATAAATATCCTTGTTTCATCAGACAAATTCATATCATAGGTCTGGATGTATGAAGACTTTCTCTGATAGAGTTCTTGACACACACCAGTATACTGGGCAGGTTCTAACCACTAGGAAAACATGAGCATCCTCATTGTTACTTTCAGCAAACAGTGCAAGTAAATGGAAGTTCTAATACACCACTTTTCTTGATCTCAGGGATAACTTAAAGTATCATTCTATCTTTTCTTCCAGAAGTATCTGAAATTTATAAATTCTTTACTTCCATGGAGAGAACTATTGACAACATACAGACATTGGTGAAGCTGGTGAGGAAATTGCTTCTGATCCCTCTACTTACAGTTAACAAATCTCCATAACACTATAGATCCACATAGATTTTCCTTTACACATAGATAAAGTTCTTGTGTCTCTCTCCACAGAGCAGTTTAGGATCTCACTTTTATAATCTCATTTAAATTTAATTTCTCTATAGTGACATTTATTCAAATGCTCCCAGTTAGGATTATAACATGTGGATTCTGGAGCCATAACACATTTTTTCTTTTAAGATTTTGCTACTATTATTCTACAAACTGTACTCTGAACCACTGACTTGTCACTGTACTTCTAAGTTCACCATAATGCATGATCATTCACATCACTCTATTCTTTCCAGTCCTGACCCTATGTATCAGATCAACCATTATAGTTTGTGTAACTTCCTTAGTATTCTACATGGCTTCTCTGTCTATATTTGACTTTATCTGCACATACAAATGTGCACATAAACAACTATGCATTTCATTAATGGAATTAAGTCAGTGAGCTTAAAATGGTATGCATATCAATATGCTCATGTAAAGCAGTGATTTCCTAGGGTAAGACTAAATTATGCCAGCATCTCATTTATGTGCTCTCTCCTCTTTGGAAAAGGATGTCAAGGTTGTTTCAAAGTCCTTTGAAATAAATAAAGATTGCAAATTCATGAATAGCATAGTCTGTGGAAAGAGCTCCAAGCTGGTAATAGTTATGGAAAAAGGATCCTGTCTTCACAACAAAAAAAACCAGTAACAACAACAAAACATATAATTCATAGAGATATAATTGGAAGATTATATAGAAACATCTTTTAAAATTAAGGTTTATTTGCTATGGGAAAGACAAAGAGAGTGATCCTTAAATATGCCCCACTGTTTTCTGCCCTTTGAAAGTAGTAGTCATGTTTGGGTTTGGCTCTAGAATAAAATGGGTTCCTTGTATTATGATTTAATTAATTTTAAAAGATACAATGATGATATATATATATATATAAAACCATATTTCTTTTGTCTAGTAAAATATTTCACTTTATAGACTAAGAAAAATATATTATAGGTAAGTCACTTGCATTTACCTTGCTAAATGTATTAAGAGAGAAATGAAAGGTTAACTTAACAGGGAGTTTAGGTAGGTGAGAAGTCAATGACTTGATACATAGATACAAAAGAAAATCCATTTAGATTACTTAACTGGCTATAAATATAAAACTGTACTAACTGCAAAGAAAATGTTAATAACGTTTACCAATCATTGAAAAGTAGCTACTTCAAAACTGTATTTCTAATGTCCCTTTATCAAAATGTAAAAACTTACTTAACAAGCAAATGCCTTAGGTAAGATTTAGATGAGGAGTTCATAATTGTATACATTATTAAAAAAAGGTATTAAAAAATCTTTGGATAATAAAATCTTATTAAGTCAGCTATATTAAGTCATTTTTATAAACAGTGGAAAAAGTAAATGGATAATAAGACAGGTTTTGTAGCCTTATTAATACCATTCTCTATAAAAGTAAAGATGGCAAGCCATTTGTAGTGTGCCTGTATATTCATTTATAAACCATGTATAGAAAAACAACTGTATTTGTAAAACTATCTCTGAAAAATATAGGAACACATAGCTTTCATCTTTCCTTATAGAATATGCTATGATGAGATAATATACATATGGCTTTTGCTTTACATTCCTGCCAAACATGGAAAGACACAATTCAACATCAGCAAGTTTGATGTGTGGACAAAGTTCAGCATCAGAAATGATATCATATGGGTAAATCAGATCAGTTAAATAAATGTGATTTATAATGGGTGAAAGTTACAATCTGTTCTTAAGACCTAATATTTTATGTACAGAAAAGCTATATGCTAAAATATACCATATAAAGCTTTTTAATTGAACTTGATATTAATAATATGATGAAAGAATGCAAAAAGTTAATGCATTCTGAAACTGCATTCAATGACAAACTATTCATCAAAGGAAGTAAAATTTTCAGTTTATCGTACTGTCCCCTATCAAGGACATTTCTAAGTACAATGGCTCCTAAATTACATTTGTTTTTGAAAGAGGCAAATGTTAAAGAACAATAACATTTGAGTAAGCAGAAGCTGAGAGATAAAAGTCATTAACTCAAAGTAGTTACCACTATGTTCCAAGGATAATGCTAGCCAGTGTACCAAGGAAGGAAATGATTAAGGAAACAAAGTGTCATATATTTTGTTATCATTTCCAATTATTTTTGCATCTCCTTCTAAAAGGCTTATATTCCTGATGGAATTTACTTCAATATTAGCATTTTGGCTCTGAAGATGACCTGTGCAAATGACAAGTGATACTCCTCAGCAGAAAATTTAAAACCAGTTATGTGATTTCTCTAGCTTGTTTTTCCTTAGCCATGCTATGCTTAAAGAGTTCATTGGCTCAAGGAAGAGTAGCCATGGATCAGAGCCAACAGCACCATCATATGAGAGAAATAAATCTTTTGTGGGTACAAAAAACAAACTTTGGATGCATATGGGTATTATGGCAATTTATTTCAGTTGAAGTTGATTAGCATTTTAATCCAACTTACCTAGTAAATAGGACATTTAGGAAATCACTGTCATAAGTTGTTTGAATGGGTTTCACTGGAAAATAATTATATTTTTTCTGTTAATGGTCTAGGCAAGGGGTAGTAGGATACATTTGAATATGCTACAAGAGGAAGAACAACAACAAAAGCATTATGTATTTTATCCTAACTCAATCAAAAATATGTTACCTACATATTTTTGCTTGGTTTGAGGCACATAATTGAAATTTCTACAAAGCATTATTTTACTTTCAGTTACAGTTAGCATTCACTGATTTCTTAAATCTTTATAAGAAAAGCTTTCAGTACTACAACAAGATTTTCTTAAACTCTGTTGGATTGCTTTCAAAAAGGATTTCTATTTTTGAATAAATGTCCATAGGAATTATAAATTCCAAAATTATTATGATTCACTTGTCAGAATAATTGTTCTCTCTATTATTACAATAAATGTCATTTAGATGTTTCATGTTAATCTAAATTTGGAAAGTAAATCTTATATTGCAATATAAAAGTGGGGACTAACTTGAAATGTCCCCTTATGATCCTTCCCACCTTTCTCCTGTTTGACTGACCAGGAAAATCTTTGTTTAGATTTCTAGTCATCTGCTAAGTCGAAACACTCCTTCCACCCTCTTTGATACCTATAAGGGTTTAATCACTCCAAGATTTTCTAGTTCCTAAGCTTAAATTTAATCCTAGTCATCGTGAAATGACCAGAATGCAAACATGTCTCATATTCTGTAAAGTCACCACATTAAAGCTATGAACTCTCTCTTTTAACCATTCCTCTGGTAAACAAACATTAACAATATACATTAGTGTATTTCATGTTACATGTAATAACATTTTCATATGCCACACATATATACTTCACTCTGCCTTCTAATGCTACCCATGCCTATGAAAGAAATGGTGCTTCTCAGCATTGAACTGTCCTTTAGCTCTTGATAGTAACCAGTTTTCTGTCTGATGACCTATGGTTATAGTGAACAGTAGCATTTGATGGTTAGTTCACATAAGTAAAGGCATGTACCTCCAATCTTCTTTTAGTCTTGTCTAAAGATGAAGATGTCATGTATAAGTTGGTACAACTACTGGAATATAGATAAGGAACCATCTGTAGGACTCTTTGAAAATTTTCATAATCTAACACACATACACATGGATATATAACTGACATTACAATTTTGGACTATATAATGCCTATGGATGTTACCTCTAAAATGGAAGTCGATCCCATCATTTTAGAGGCGATTATATAAAGTATAAGAAAGTCTTGCTGTAATAGTGAAATAAATCTTGTAAAGACTTCAGCAATAATTGAGTGCTAACATTAATTGAAAGTAAAGTAATTATTTGCTTAAATTTCAATTATTTATCAGAAAGTTGTTAGTATTCTATCTTATTCTGTGGTCTAACTCTAGATACTGTGGTATTAGAAAAGCCCCAGACTAGTAAACGACTTCCAGCCTGTCCAGAGTTCGAATTTTTACAATAATGGCAATGAAAAGACAAACTTTTCCCATTTTTGCTTGCACAGTTTATCAACGAAGTCTTTAGTATTAAAAGAAAGATATGTGTTTTATGAAGAAATATCCATACTGCCTGCATTATGTTATTTGTAATGTAAATCATGACTTTTGAGTAAGTCAAGGAGAATCAGGGCTTGGCAGAATTTATGAGCTTTTAATGATATTTCTTTTGTTAAGGGTAAAAAGAAGTAAATCAATATAATTGAGACATATAGTCTCATATTTTTTAATGAAACACAAAATTTTAACCTTCTTATACATTTAGTGTTCAGTGTCCTGGAAAAACATATTACAGTCATAGAAATGAAGACTAATTATGCAACTGGGACATAAAAGCAGAGCATGCCAGAAAAATAAGATAAAGAAAAAAATTTAAAACACTTTTCTTAAATTTTTCCTGTGATTGTGTATTTATTTGACATCCCTACTGTCACTACAATGAACATAAAAGATACAAAACAATTAGTTATCTATTACCAAATGGTCAGCCTTGAAAACAAGCATACAAATAATATACAGATTGACATTTAAATACATATATGTGTGTGTACTTAGAATAGGTATGACCTCCATAAATTCATGTGTTTGAATGACTGGCCTATAGGAAGTACCAGTATTAGGAGGTATGGCCTAATGGGAGTAGATTTGGCCTTATTGCAGAAAGTGTGTCATTGGGGAGGTGGACTTTGTGGTCTCATACGTAAGCTCAAGCTGTGTAATTCTAAACCTCGTCTGCTGCCTTTAGTTCAAGATGTAGAACTCTTGGCTTCTCTAGCACTAATGCTGCCTGTATGTTGCCTGGTTCCCACCATGCTAACAAACTAAGAGTTTGAAACTGTAAGTTAGTCATAATTAAATATTTTCCTTTAAAAGAATTGCCTCCCCTTCCTGCTGGTAATTGCTGCTGGGGCAGAATACTACTTGGTCTACTCCCATTAAGACACCTTATCCTGATCCATCCTAGAGAGCCTGCTGCACTCAGAGCAGTTGGACTGGCTGCATTCAGAGCAGTTGAGCAGTTGAGGACCCTCTGCACTCAGAGCAGTTGAGGATCAGCTGCACTCAGGGCAGCTGGACAACAGCTTGACTGCTCCACTGATAACTCAACAGTCTGAGGGCCTGCCAGGACATCTTCTGTAGCCAGGGCAACAGATCAGCAGCTTCTCTGCCCTGTGAAGAGCTCCAGTTAGAAGGCCCCACAGATGGTCTGATACAGCCAGGGCCTCAGGAATACTGGGAGACCTGAAGCAACCCAGGGACAAAAGAGGCAGACTATACAGTCACTCAGACCAACGGTCACCAGAGATGTCCAGATGGCAAAATGCAAGTGCAAAGCCGTAAGCAACAGAAGCCAAAATATGTGGGCATCCAGAACCCAATTCTCCCACCACAGCAAGCCCTGAATAAAACAACACACCTGAAAAACAGGAGTCTGTCCTAAAATCCTATCTCACGAAGATAATAGAGTCCTTTAAAGAGGATATCAATAACTCACTGAAAGAAATACAGGAAAACACGGGTAAACAGGTGAAGAAATTGAATCAAGTGATCTAAGGCCTAAAAGTGGAAGTAGAAACAACAAAGACAACACAAATGGAGGCAAACCTAGAAACGGAAAACCTAGGAAGGAGGTCAGGAATTATAGATGTAAGTATTACCAACAGAATACAAGAGATAGTAGAGAGAATCTCAGATGTAGAAGATATTGTAGGAGAGATTGAAACAACTGTCAAAAAAATTCAAAACATAAAAATCTTCTAAGGCAAAGCATCCAGGAAATTCAGTTGGTCATAAAAGTACAAGAAGACTGTAGGATACCAAATAAATGAGACCACAAAAGAATATCATCTCATTACATAATTACCAAAACACTAAATGCACAGAACAAAGAAAGAATATTAAAAGCTGTAAGGCAAAAAGGCCAAGTAACATAAAAAGGTAGACCTATAAGATTTACACCAGACTTCTCAACAGAGACTAGGAAAGCCAGAAGAGCCTGATCAGAGGTCATGCAGGACACAAATACCAGCCCGGACTATTATACCCAGCAAAACACTCAGTCAACATAGATGGAGAAACCAAAATATTCAAGGATAAAAACAAATTCAAACAGTATCTATTTGCCAACCCAGCCTTACAGAGGATCCTGGAAGGAAAACTCCAACCCAAGGAAGGTATCTGCATCAAAGAAAGGACAAGACATTGAGCCTCTGACAGCAAAGTCAAAAGCAGAGAATCACAAGCACATAAAGATACCTACAAAAACAAACATATCAGGAACCAACAATCATCTCTTTTTAGTATCTCTCAATATTAATGGACTCAACTCACCTAATAAAAGACATATGTTAACAGACTAGATATGCAAACAAAATTCAGCATTTTGCTGCATACAAGAAACACACAACAATAACAAAGAGAGACACTATCTCAGAGTAAAAGGTTGGAAAAGGGTCTTCCAAGCAAAGGGCCCCAGTAAACAAGCAGGAGTTGCCATTCTAATATGCAATACAACAAACTGTCAACTGAAAATTATCAAACGTGATGAAGGATGTTTTATTTTCATCAAATAGAAAATCCACCAAGGGAAAGACTCAATTATGAACATCTATGTCCCAAATGCAAGCGCACCCAAATTCATAAAAGGAACTTTACTAAAGCTCAAAGTACACATTGAAACCCGCCCCCCCACACACACACTATTATAGTAGGAGATTTCAACAACCCTCTCTCACCAATGGACAGGTCATTGAAACAGAAACTAAACAGAGACACAGTAAAACTAATAGAGGTTATGAACCAAATGTATTTAACTGATATCTACAGAAAACTTCACCCTAAAACAAAAGAAAACACCTTGGTTTCAGCACCTCATGGTATCTTCTCCAAAATCACAAAATAACCCTCAACTGATACAAGAAGACTGAAATAATAACATGCAACCTATCAAATCACCTTGGCCTAAGGCTGGTCTTCAATAACAGCAAAAACTACAGAAAGTCCACATACACGTGGAAAATGAACAACTCTTTACTCAATGATAACTTTGTCAGGGAAAAAATAAAGAAATTAAAGACTTCCTGGAACTTAATGAAAATGTTGACACATCATATCCAAACATATGGGATTCAATGGAAGCAGTTCTAAAAGAAAAGTTCATAGCACTAAGTGCCCTGATAAAGAAACTGGAGAGATCTTACACTAAGAACTTAACAACACACCTGAGAGCTCTAGAACAAAAAGAAGCAAGCACACCCAAGAGGAGTAGAAGGCAGAAAAATCGGTCAAACTCCGGGCCAAAATTAACCCAATAGAAACAAAGAAAACAATACAGAGAATCAACAAAACCAAAAGCTGGTTCTTTGAAAGAATCAACAAAATAGATAAACCCCGAGCCAAACCAACTAAAGGGCTGAGAAGCAGTGTTCAAATTAACAACATCGGAAAAGAAAGGGGAGACATGACAACAAAAATGGAGGATAATGAAAAAATCATCAGATCCTACTATAAAAGCCTACACTCAACAAAACTGGAAAATCTTGATGAAATGCATGATTTTCTAGATAGAAGCCACAACCAAAGTTAAATCAAGACCAGGTAAACTATCTAAACAGGTCCATATTGCACAAGGAAATTGAAGTCATTTAAAACCTCCCAACAAAAAAGCCTGGGCCAGAAGGATTTAGTGCAGAATTCTACCAGACCTTCAAAGAAGAACTAATACCAATTTTCCTCAAACTATTCCATGAAATAGAAACAGAAGGAATATTGCCTAACTCGTTTTGTGAAGCCACAATTCCTTTGATACCTATACCATACAAGGACCCAACCAAAAAAGAGAACTTCAGACCAACCTCACTTTTTAATATCAATGCAAAAATACTCAATAAAATTCTTGCAACCCAAATACAAGAACACATCAAAACCATCATTCACCACGATTAAGTAGGCTTCATCCCATGGTTGCAGAAAAAGCATTTGACAAAATACAACACCCCTTCATGAAAAAGGTATTAGAGTGATCAGGAGTTCAAGGTCCATACCTAAACATAACAAAAGCAATTTACTGCAAACCAACAGCCAATATCAAACTAAACAGAGACATACTTGAAACATTTTCACTGAAATCGAGGACAAGGCAAGGATGCCCACTCTTCCCATATCTATTCAATATAGTACTTGAAGTGTTAGCTAGAATCATAAGACAACAAAAAGAGATCAAGGGAATGCAAATTGGTAGAGAAGAAATAAAGGCATCACTCTTTGGAGATGATAGTATAGTATACATAAGAAACCACAAAAATTCTACCAGAGAACTTCTCCAGCTGCTAAACAACTTCAGCAAAGTGGCCAGATATAAAATTAACTCAACTCAATCAGTAGCTTTCCTTTATACAAATGGTGAACAGGCTGAGAAAGAAATTAGGGAAATAACTCCCTTCACAATAGTCACAAATAATATAAAATATCTTGGAGTAATTAACCAAACAAGTGAAAGACCTATACAATAATAACTTCAAGTCAAGAAATTGAAGAAGATCTCAGAAAATGGAGAGAACTCCCATGCTCATGAATTGGCAGATTTAATGTAGTAAAAATGACCATCCTACCAAAGGCAATCTACCAATTCAATGCAATTCCCATCAAACTCCTAACACAATTCTTCAAAGACACAGAAAGAGCAGTTCTCAAATTCATCTGGAAAGGCAGAAAAACACAGAATAGCAAAAACAATTCTGAATAATAAAAGAACAGAGGTAGGAATCACCATATCTGACCTCAGGCTTTACTACAGAGCAATAGTGATAAAAACACATTGCACCACACACAATAATAATGGGAGATTTCAACACCCCACTCTCTGCAATGGACAGATCACAGAAACTGAAACTAAACCAGGACACAGTGAGACTAACAGAAGTTATGAAACAAATGGATTTAACAGATATCTATAGAACATTTTATCCTAAAAGGATATACATTCTTCTCAGCACCTCATGATACCTTCTCCAAAACTGA
>JADRCD010115947.1:0-10638 GCA_019843815.1 Montemys delectorum
GGTACAGAACAAAGAATGCATGCTGAGAGCTATAAGGGAAAAAGAAACACTGTCACACACAAAGGCGGGTCTTAAGAATTTAAAGCTTGGAGATGAATTTGTCAATCCAGAAAGGCCAGCTAAAGTTCGACAATATCTTTCACCCTAAAGATAATTCTACTTTAGAAGCCCATTTGGCAACAAGCCTACTCATATACTAAGTTTCCAGTATGTTATAGTCCATCTGTTTTCTTAATGAATAGACTGTCAGAGATCAATAGGCACTGAGAGATGGGATGTACCCTAGTTGGTAGAGAACTTGCCTGGGATGTAGGACCCAGTTTTGATCACTAGTGAAGAAAACAAACCAACAAGAAAATTAGAGAGAAGTATAGTAATTAAAGATACCTAGGAGGAAGAGAAGGTATTCTAAAATAAGTTATATTTTTAAAACTATTTCTAATATCATTGGAGATACAAGAAGACCTAGGACAAGATAAAGATAATTAAAAGAGCAAGCAACTGAAATAATAAAAATATTGTAAAATTGTAAGCACAATTAAGAAATGATTACATTATAGATAGAAAAGTGTTTATCTACTGGCATAGGAGATGAAAGATTCTGTAGACTGTTCAACTGGGTACAGAAAGACACAGGAAAGTTCTGGAGTATTGGGAGTATAGATGCTTGGCAACTTATTATAGGGTTATTATTTTAAAAGAAATAAGCAATTAAGAAGCAAGAGCTAACAGCAATGCTTATGAAATTACTTCATAGACCAGAAAAGGAAGGAATGGTATCAATTTCTTGCCTTATGAAGCCAATATTATCCAGATACTAAAACCATAAAAGCTACAGCAGAAAAGAAAATTATAGGATAAACTCCCTGATAAACATGTATGAAAAATTTCTCAATAAAATATTTGCAAAGAGAATCTATGATCATATTTATAGATTATTCAGTTGGATCAAGTCAGCTTTCTCTAGAGATACAGGGATCACACAACATGCATGTCAATAAATTATATCACACAAATGTGTGTAAATACAGAAATCACATGATCTCAAGATATGTAGAAAGGGTTATGACATAACTCAGTTTCCCTTCATGAGACTATAAGAAACGTACCTCAAGACAGGAAAGGCTCTGTATAATACATCTAAACCCAACACTAAACTTAAGAGAGGAAAACTCAAGCATTGCCACTAAATTCATAGACAAGACAAATATACCTCTTTTCCTCACTGGTATAAAATGTCATACTTAAAGTCTTAGCTATGGGAATAAGACAAGAAGAGAAATAAAGCTAGATCATTCCTGAGTATTTACCTGAAGAGTTCAAGTCAACATATCATAGAAACAAGCACACATCAAAGCTTATTGTAGCACTAGTCACTAAATTGTGAAACCAACATCAGTGCCCAAGAATGGAGGATTGGATACAAAATATGTATAATGCAATTTTTAAAGTCAAAAGGAGTAGTTTATGTCTTTTTAAGGAAAATGTATGTAACTGGGCTCAATCCCATTTGTCTTAGAAAGACAATTAACTGCATATTTTATTCTCACCGTTATTCCATGTATACATAAACTTATATGTACACATAGGATGTGAAAGTAGTAGTAAAACTGTCTAAGGTCAGAAAGGGCACTTACAAGAGTAAAAGGGTCCAAAAAGGACAGTAGGGTGCTATGCAGGGAGTGTGCTCAACACATGATATATACTTGTATGAAAAATTCTTAAATTAAAAACCTAAAAACATCTAAGAGAATCAGTGTACATGTGCATTCCTCTGCCCCACACTTTCTATTGCTCAATGACGTTAACCAAGTGTTCCTTCTTTGTCCCGCCTTTTAACACTTTTCATTGTCAAATAAAATCTTTCATTAAAAAACACGGCCGTGGTACTTTCTATTTTATAGTTTGGAGACAAGTCTAGTCATAAGACCACACAGCTCAGAAAGCAGCTTTGAATTATTATTACTCTTAGTAAAAAACTTTCCATTCTAAGGCCCAGGGCATTTTCCATTCTGCCTAGAAGCCATTGGCAACCTCTGTCTCTGGGTTATCTCTCTCAATAGTCATGCCACAGTTTCTGTTGAAGTTTGTATCTTTCCAAACCTTCTTATATTAAAATCTATCATTCATGAAACTCAACAACCTTAAGGAATAGCTTCTACTAAAAAGCCTCTAACAACGAAGCCAACATATCATTCATTGGTAAACTGTCTGGTAACAATGGAATGTTGATGTTATTATTATCACCACAACTCACACATTCTACAAAGAGTTCAATATCTTCACTAATGCGTTCAGAACCATTTCAAATAATGACTTGTTCTTCCAGACCTTACATCAAAACAATTTAATTTTCTTGAGAAATTATATGACTTATTTGTTTGTTACATAACAGTATCTGAATACCTAAAGATAGTCATAACAATAACTCAAAACCTCTACAACATAATTTATTGTGTCTTCCTTTCCTTTCCCTTCTAATAATTTTCTTTATGAACAACACAATGTTTTGCATAACCCCACCCACAAATCCCTGCTTCAGTCTCGCTCTCTCTGACTCTCAAAGTCCCCAGTAGGGACAGAACTTACTTGCTGCTCAGGCAACGTCTCAGGGAATAGGAGGCACCTCCACCACAGGTTCGGGAACACTCACTCCAAGGGCCCCAGGCATCCCAGAGGCCTTCACGGTCTTCCTCTGAGCGTGCAGTCCTGGAACTCTGCAAGAAATGAGAAGATGACTGATTAGCATCATGTCTCCTTTCACCTTTTAAATATTCATCCTAACCTTGGGTGTTTGTCTCTCCATGAAGATCACACTCGAAAGGAAAGCTTATGCCTGATTCTTTTCACTTTAATAGTACATGTCTATTTGACTTTATGGGTTTTTTTTTTGTTTGTTTATGGCCATTGGGCAATGACCTAAGATAAATGATGACACTTATAGACTAATTGGAAAATAAAGTTGCAAAAAGCGATATCTAAGTGAGAGGGAGACAGAGTGCACTGAAGCCACCTTGTTGCAGATTTATGTACTCTCTATCCCGCACAGGTACTTAAGCTCCTTGAGGTTAGGCATGTATACACCAGCACAGTTTTCCAAGCTCGACCACAGCATACACAACCAACTTCTTTTATGAAGCAATTTCATTCTCAAGGTGCAGATTTGTGAATTGGAACAATTATATGAAGTAATTTCAGTAATGCAGAGATTTCTTCTAGACAAATGGATGGGTTTGCTATTAACTTCTCAGGAGAACAGGCATCTGCTGGAAAGGTAACTGCTGTCATAGTCTAGTCTCCATGTTGTACCTCACAGTCTTTATGGATAATGTTTGTCCTATACTTTCCAGCAAAAGCTTCAGCGTTGGAAAGTGTGAATTTGGATATGGATTCTATGCTTTATTGCCTTTAATCAAATAACTTATAAATCGCAAATGTCTTAATTTCCCTTTTTACCAAATGTAGATAACATCATAGTCATGCCACAACACACACACACACACACACACACACACACACACACACACACACACACAATCTAGGTGATGAGCTGAATGGTTTCCACTTAAGATTAGCATTCATTTTGTTTTCTGCAGCCGTGTAAATAGAGTTTTAACCGGCACATGCTTAGTTTCCAGTCCTAAATCACTGAAAGGGGAGCTAGGATGTCTAGGGTTATAGGCCAAAAATATGATCTATTCAGCACATAGTGAGAGGATATCCTGGTTCCAGAGACTCTTGCCTCCAGAAATTTCTACATAGATTCTTTATGGTTGTTTTCTTATCCTAAAAAGTGAATATTAAAAATACCTTTCATTAATGAATCACCAAGAGGATTCAAAGCTAATTCATGGGCAAAAGGAAGCCAAAGTAGGAACAACTCCAGGTCCATGCAGAGATGGATGCTTACAACATGTAAAATAAACATACAATGGGATGTTACTCAGCCTTTAAAAGAAACTGTGATTCATGGAACAACATGAGTGAGCCCTGAAGACATCATTCTATGTGAATAAGATAGGCACATCAGGACATACACTGAGTGGTTGCAATCATGCAAATTACTATAGGTGGCCGTATTCTAGACAGAGAAAATAGAAAAGTATTTATTAAGGACTGGGACAGAGGACCTAAGGAGTTGATGTTTAATAGGTATAGAATTTTTATTTAGAAAGGTGAAAATGTTCTACAGATGGATGATTGTTGCATTAATAATGTGAATATTCTTGATGCCACTAAATTGTGTGCACGTAAAAGTGGTTAAAATGGTCAATATTACGATCATTTTTGCAACAAATATATACTAAAAAACAAGGAGGGCCTAAATAAAAAGTCATTTAAGCCTTTTTCCTAGTTTTATTTAATGTTATTTGCTTCGTACTCACACTGTTTATCCATACAGTTGGACATTGTAAGGTACAGGAAGCATGCTTGTAAGGTAGGTGGAAGTGTTTCTGTTGAATGCCACTGAGGCACCGCTACAGGCATTATTTCCCTGCAATCCCTGGCTTCTCACAGTAGTGTCCTGAAACCACCTGCATCGCTGCATTTCTTTGGGGGCATGAGCTGCCAGAATTTGGAGTCATACAGCATGGGTAACAGAACCCTATCAGGAACCTCATAGTCTGTCTACTTCCTGAAGAACTGAATTCCAGAGTCCTGTGAGTGCAATAGGAGCACTCAGAGTCACTGGATTAGCTAGTGAGAGAGGAGTTCACACACTTATGTCCCACTGAAATCCTTCCTTTACTTCGCAAAAAGAAAAATATCATCACATATCTTGGGACACAATTTTATTTGCCCTACATGAATGGACTTTTTGAGCTGGTCTTGATTGCATAGACATGGAACCCCAGGTTTTTAGAAGCCTGAAGTTAGGAGACCAGAAGGTCAAGTAGTGCCTGGGTTACAGAGAGTTCAGAGCTACCCCAAGTGACTGGGTAAGTCCTTGTCTTTAAGCAGAGTAAAGCGATGGCTGTGGATACAGCTCAGTAAGAGGCAGGGTACTTGCATAGCATGTGCAAGCATGTGCAAGGTGGTAGCTTCCATCTCTAGTTCCTAAAAAGGGGGTACTAGAGAGAGAGATACAGTGGGGTCCTGAAGTACTATTTCTGTAACATATATATATATATATATAATTATGTAATTATCCAACCTGTAGAAATTTAATGCGAGCTATTTCCACGTGTAGTGAAGCTGACACACTCAGTGCATTGTCTCCTTCTGAAGAAGACATTGAGAGAATGATAGAGGGTTGTGAGTTTTGCTGTAAATCATTGGTTCTCAACCTTCCTAATGCTGTGACTCTTTAATACAGTCCCTCATGTTGTGGTGACCCCCAGCCATAAATAAAATGGTTTTTGTTGCTACTTCCTACTTGTAATTTTGCTACTGTTATGAATCATAGTTTGGAAATAGAGGTTTGCTAGAGGGGTCAGGACCCACCGATTGAGAACCACTGCTATAATTGGATCCTTTTCAAGCTCTGCCATTGCTGTTTCATGTGTCCTGTTGAAGGCGGTATTTAAAAATCTACAGCGATGCTTCCATGACTATATTCTCATCCACATGCCAAGTTACGAGTGTCATCACAATTACACACAATAAATACCCACATTTCTCTGAAAGAGAGCTTGTGCTGCTTTAGAGACAAGGCCCAGATCTCCCTCTCAAAGAAGAAGAATTCCAAGTTCTCTTTTAGTACGTAGGATAAATACAGTTCATTTCAACTGCGTTCATGTTTAATGTTAGAGAAAGTGATTTTCCTCCTTTTTCAGAAACAACTTTGAGCAATTCCTTCCAGGCCATTTGGAATCCAAAATATTTGCTTATTGCTGTCTTTAAGACAGTCTTCAACATAAGCAGCTTTTGGGTCTGGCCTGATTCAACTTTTGTTTATTTCTCTCTTAAATTTGCAGCCTTTGTCACTTGTTGCCAGCATTTTTTTTAGACTAGTGTTTTAGGTTGATTAAATTATTATGTAACACACAAAAATGGAACCATATACAGACAACATGTAAACACTCTCATGAATGCACACCGACATGGGTCTGTATACAACTATTAACCCCAAAGCACATAATTAAAAGTCTAAGATGAAGAACCATCAGTTTAAAACTGGCTTAACTTAAGAGCATTGAGCCACCACAGTGATCCAAATGGCAAAATTCTAAAACCTCTGCCTGACTTTGGAATAACTCTTTTTGGAAAAGGGCCTGCTGGCCGGCCTTTCCGGTTCAGTTTGGTTCAGATGGATATGCAGAACAAGGGATTTCTCCTTGCTGAGACTAAAAGATTGACATGACAGACAAGATGGTTCTAGATTATGCTTCAGAGCAGAAAAAAAAACAATCCTTAATATGGGCTCATGCTGAAGATCCAGCTATAAGGTTTCATCTTTTCGTGAAAGACCCATTTTCTCTGTTTCTGCCAAAAGGTACCCCATTTTCTAGTTGAATCCCTTGTTTTATGACTCACCCAGAGTTGCCCACTCAAGCAGTATTGTTTGAAATGTGTAAAATTTGAGTTATATTTTATGGAAAAATGAACCTTGCTGAAAAATAATGAGAGGCAATAGGTTACTGAAAGCAATGCCGATTCCGTCTGAAACCAAAAATCGAGACTTCGATAGAGCCCATGGGCTGCCATTTAACTCTTGCCATACATACCTAAAGTTTTCATTTCAGTGTTTCAGATAGTCATACCCACACTTAAACACAGTGGTTATGAGACTGGCCCTGAAAACAGGATACACCTTTCAGCAACAAAGTCAGATGAGACCATGACCTTAACTAGTAACACCAGGGACAGGTCCAAGGAACAACCATGAAATTGTCTTTATGCCAGTGTTTCACCAGTAGGAAAATGATCAAAACCTGCCAACAGGTTTCCCATATCACCAGACTAGTGCAACTATCATCCTCAACCAGATAAGCATTTTTTTTTACACATCTGATAGTGGTAAATAGAGGGATCCAGAGCTGATCAAAGTGGAGTGCTCAGCTATAAACAATGGGACATCTGTTATCACCAACCCTCCACATCAAGACTCGGGAAACGCCATGGGAGAGAAAGCAGAAAGATTTTAGAGCCACAGGTTGGGGAAGATTGCTGCAAAATAATGCTTTCTGTGCATGGCAGGGCCTCTGCCCTCATAAACTTATAATGGTAGGAATGGTGCCAGCTTAAGACGGTCACAAAATGAAGCCAGTAACTAATGTATCATGAAGAGGGATGGGGCTCACTAGCTGAGGAAATAGTGACAGCTGATGGCTACTGAGGGTAAGAGAATCCTTTCCCCCCTCAGTATGATCTGTTATAGATGACCAGTGCTCCAGTGGATGCCGTTCAGCATGCTTGTGCATATGAGTAGCACTAATAGGACTTGGTAGGCTATTGAAAAAAGGTGAAGGTGGGACAAGTATCTGAGAAGAGTTGGTAGTAGAGGAAAAGATGGAGATGATCTAAATATATCTTATGCATGCATAAAATTTTGAAAGAATAATTTTTAAGTAAATGGCTATTGAACAGAAGGAATAATCCATTTTGCACTGGAATATTTATTTTATTTCAGTTATTAGATGAATAAAAATGGTCAGTGAACATCTGTTGTTGTTGGCTTTTTGTCAGTGTTAGACAAATCAGGTAAATAATAAGAGAAATAAGGTCCAAATCATGGTTCTACAATCATATTAAATGTGAATATATTTATAAAATTACTCATTAGAAAATGCCAAAATGTCTTTGGTACCATGACTTTTAAGTGAAATATTTGATGAAGCATATGGGGTTTTTTTTTTTTTTGGTTGGAAAACTCAGCAATCAATTATCCAGTAGCATTGCTCCGTTGCTCCAGGCCAGTCAACACACAAGTCTAAAGCATAAAATAATACCACCGTGCACGTGGAATACAAACTGTAGTGGAAGATCATTATATACCTGCTATGAATATCAGTTTCCCTACATTCAAATAATGTCATTTCTTTGCCTTGGCTATGGTTTCCATCTGATGATTCTGTGGTAAATATCAGAACCAATTATTCCAACGAAGTCTCAGGTGAACAGCCCTAAGACTGACAGCTAGAACAATTAAGTACTTGGGTCAAATCAAGTAATAGTTCCCCTGCATTTCACTGTCCAGTAGAAACTTAACCTTAGAATGATCTCTGTCCCAATTTATCTGGGGACCCAATTCATTGTAACCTGGATAGGTTATCAGACTGATACTATTGGGAAATGAAGCACAGATTAGCAAGGGAAGTCTCTAAAGTGTCAATGGCTCAGAGGCAGGCATATATAAAGTGTTTGGAAAATGTTTTCCCCAAATGTTGTAGTAAGAGGTAGAACCAAATGAAAATGAAAGTAGGTGCTGATGAAATGGTTTGTAAAGTGCTGGTAAAATTGAAGTAATGTAACAGCTGAAGCAACGTGGTTTCTAGACGTCAGAAGGGCCTCCTAAGCAACAAAATGAGTTACAGAACGAAGGAAAGAACACTGCTTACAACTGTGATATCAGCAGGAAGGTACCTCAGTCCCAGGTTTTCTTCTCCTTCCAGACAGACAGCACGAAGAGTAAGCCATCTGGAGGTGTGCATACAGCTGCACAAATGGAAGTCACGCATGGCAAAATTCTAAGAGGGACAACTCCTCTGGTGATGAGAGAACACAGTGGAGAAATCATCCACAGAAACTTGCTATCGGCGTAGGAACCTAGCTTTGGGACTACAATCTGCAGACTGCATTTTTAACTTTTCTGCATACATTAATTCTCTATAAATCCTATCTAATCCTTGGCTTCTTTAACAACATGAAATTCAGGTTCCCCTGCCAGTGGTACATGGTAGGAGATGTGATCTCCCACTCTTTGGAGCTCAGAGACGTTAAGCAGTAGCTGGGTTCTTGTAAAAGTCCATTCGCATTTGCATGTACTTTCAGGACACTGAGGTATGTGCCTTCACAGACAGCACTCACTGCTGGCTTTGCTCTGGAAATTAGAATCTGGTTCTTATCACAGCTACACTATTGGGGGATATGATGAACTGCCAGTGACACAGTGCATAGTCTTAGAAAGGCCACAGCATGAAGCCCATCCCTTGCTACTGGGGAAAGAAGTCAGTTCTATAATAAGATGCAAACACTATCCAGGACCAGGGAATGCTTAGGTACTAGTCTACTGTGTCTTTCAATAGGCCTTTGCACACTTCTAGATCATCCTTTTCACAAGTTGGTAGAGCATCTTACACTCAGGCCTGGAGGGCTAGTGGAAGTATTAAGTCCTTATGATGAACCAGGTCATTGTGTGAAACCACTCATTTTACAAATAAGAAAATGGAGGTTGAATAATGCACAGGAATAAGAAGAGTAGCAGCCTGGCAGACAGCAGTTTCGCTAGCTAGATACCTGGGCTTGAGGTCATGTCTTTGAGCCAGAGATTTTTTTTCTCCATCTGCAAAGTAGGGTCATTGATATTATAGCCCTGGAAGGCACATGCTGATCATTTTCTCATGCACTGCCTCACTTGTACTTGGGGAGGCAGGTTTTATATTCACATCTAGCCTACTTTATTGATGAATGCCTTTACATTTTGATCTCTCTCTTTTTGAGATTATGTTAGTTTTAATCACACGTGGATATGTTTGTATCTACATTAGTATGCACTGACGGCCTCTGAGGCCAAAAGCATCTGATCCTCTCTGAGCCATTCTTCCTTCTGGCCCCTTCTGCACTTTTCAGTCTGTCACAGCATCGGAACCCATGGTATCCTTGTACTTACTGTGCAGCTCAGATTGCCTTATAATGCTGGCAGTCTCCTGCCTTAGCTTCTGAGTGCTGGAATAACAAATGTGAGCCACAACTCCCAGCCTCCCACTCCCCTTTGAACAGCATCTACTACTAGTACATGGGCTCATTCTAAAATGACAAGAACTAGTGCTGTTGTTTCTACTTAACCAAAATTACTTTGTCCCGAGCCTCTTCCCCACCCTTGGAACAAGAACAACAGGATTGAGATAGTTTCATTTCTTTTTAGGAAACAAAACCCCAAGTCTGCTTGATGTCAAATGCTTCAGTTAGATTTGCATTTCAGAACTATAGTAAGTGATGTTTTTGTATTCTGTCCAAGGACAAGGCTGGATTACAACGCTTATAGCTGAGAACGTCTGCAAAGCCCTACGAGAACACAATTTCATAGGCAGCTGAATTGAAAATCAATAGTTGCTGATATGAACAAAGCTTAGCATTCAGGAGGGTTTGCAGCTGAGCAATTCAGTGCTTTAACTAAGCTTGTCCCAAGGGAGGTCATACATTAAAATATTTTATCCCTCTCAGCTTCTGTGACGTTAAAAGCACAAACTTAATAGAGGCATTCCAAACACTCCACTGTGGTACCAATAGAATATTTATAAAATTACTGTGCATTTTCTGATAGAGATTACAAGCCAGGTGTGGATAAACATATAAACATATGTATTATTTATCTCATGTAATATCTAGATCATAGCTAGCTATAGAGATACAGATATAAATATATCAGATATAGATGTATCTCTTATATATATTTAGAGAGAGAGAGAGAGAGAGAGAGAGAGAGAGAGAGAGAGAGAGAGACAGAGAGAGAGAGAGACAGAGAGAGAGAGAGAC
>JADRCD010116064.1:0-13717 GCA_019843815.1 Montemys delectorum
ATCCTGATTTAAATTTGGTACCTGGTATCTGTCTAGAAAATATTCCATTTCATCCAGATGTTCCAGTTTTGTTGAATGTAGGCTTTTGTAGTAGGATTTGATGATTTTTTGAATTTCCTTAGTTTTTGTTGTTGTATGTCCCATTTTATTTCTGATTTTGTTAATTTATATACTGTCTCTGTGCCCTCTGGGTAGTCTGGCTAATGGTTTATCTATCTTGTTTATTTTCTCAAAGAACCCTATGGGTAATCTGGCTGATGGTTTATCTATCTTGTTTATTTCTCTTTGTATAGTTCTTTTTGTTTCTATTTAGTTGATTTCAGCCCTGAGTTTGATGACTACCTGCTGTCTACTCCTACTGGGTGTATTTGCTTCTTTTTGTTCTAGAGTTTTCAAGTGTGCTGTTAAGCTGATAGTGTATGCTCTTTCCAGTTTCTTTTTGGAGGAACTCAGTGCTATGAATTTTCCTCTTAGCACTGTATTCATTGTGTCCCTTAAGATTGTGTATGTTGTGCCTTCATTTTCATTAAATTCTAACAAGTCTTTAATTTCTTATTTTCTTCCTTGACCAAGTTATCATTGAATAGGGCATTGTTCAACTTCAGTGTGTATGTTGGCTTTGTGGGTGGTGGTGGTGTTTTTGCTGCTGCTGCTGCTGCTGCTACTGTTGTTATTGAAGACTAGCCTTAGTCCATAGAGATCTGATAGGACACATGGGATTATTTCAATCATCTTGTATCTGTTGAAACCTGTTTTGTGACCAATTATATGGTCAGTTTTGGAGAAGATACCATGAGGTGCATAGATATATGTTAAAACCCTTTGATTCATAACTTCTGTTAGTTTCAATGTGTCTCTGTTTAGTTTCTGTTTCCATGATCTGTTCAGTGATGAGAGTGGGGTCTTGAAGTCTCCCACTACTATTGCATGATGTGCAATGTGTGCTTTGAGCTTTAGTAAATTTCTTTTATGAATGTGAGTGCCCTTGCATTTGGAGCATAGATATTCAGAATTAAGAATTCAATTTGGTAGATTTTTCCTTTGACATGTATGCAGTGTCCTTCCTTATCCTTTTTTATAACTTTTGGTTTAAGGTCGATTTCATTCTATATTAGAATAGCTACTCCAGCTTGTTTATTGGGGCTATTTGCTTGGAAATTTTTCTTCAAGTCTTCTACTATGGGGAACTGTCTGTTCTTTTCACTGAGGTGTGCTTCCTGTATTCAGCAGAGTGTTGGGTCCTGCCATGGGCCATCCAGTCTGGGCCTCCCTCAACCCATGGGGAAAGAGGGTCCTAGTCAGGTCGATAAGGTATTGGTGAAGAAATGACAAACAGAAACAACACAAGGGAGTGTGGTATCTGAGTGCAATTTGTACAAAGTGAAAATCAAGCTTATATAGTATACAAAAAAAGAGCAAATAAAGAAGTCACGTAGGCAGGAGATGGTCACATCAAGGTCAGTGAGAACAAGCAGCCAGGTGCAAAGAGGAGAAACAGTGGTGTCCTTCTTCCTGGGCTATTTTGGTAGCTCCAAGATAAATTCTCTGAGTCTGTCTGAGGCAAGCAACTGAAGGTCAAATTCTAGCAGTTCTTGGCTGTATCATAGATAAGTATTGACAGAAGCCCTAAAACTTCTCTCTGGCTAGTAAAACAATTCTGCCTCATGTGAGACTGCTCTGATAATTAGTGCCTAACTGTTATCTCTAACTTTGGTGATACCTTGTCTGGTAAAACAGCTTCTTTGTGAAGATTCCAAGCTAATTACAGCTAGGAAATCAATTAGGATTATTGAAACACTGTGGAGGCCAGGAAATAATGTTTTATCTCAGTTTTATCTAACAACAAAATACTTCTTAGGGAACCTTTATGCCTGAATAAAGAAAGCAGGCAGATCTCTCTACAGACTTTAGTAGTTACCAATCTGGAACACATCAGAGCTAGGAGATGTCAGTGACTGAATTCTCCAGGAGACTGGCTCTCTGTGAATTGTATGCCTCAGGTCCATGATCAGGTTTTTAGGCCTGACATGCAGACACAACTGAAGTAGACGAGTGCTGCATGGCAGGGTCCTGTTACCATATCCAGTCTGCTTGTCTGTCTTTTTCTTAGAGAACTGAGTTCATTGATGTTAAGAGTTATTAAGGAAAAGTGATGGTTGCTTCCTGTTATTTTTGTTGTTACAGGTAGAATTATACTTATGTACCTATCTTCTTTTTGTTTATTAAAAGAAGATTATTTTCTAGGGTGTAGTTTCCCTCCTTGTGTTGGTGTTTCCCATCTATTATCCTTTGTGTAGCTGGATTTGTAGAACACTATTATGTAAATTTGTTTTTGTCATGTAATATCTTGGTTTCTCCATCTATGGTAATTGAGAGTTTTGCTGGGTATAGTAACCTGGGCTGGTATTTGTGTTCTCTTAGGTTCTGTATGATATTTGCCCAGGATCTTCTAGCTTTCATATTCTCTTCTGAGAAATCTGCTGTAATTCTGATAGGTCTGCTTTTATCTGTTACTTGACCTTTTTCCCTTGATGTTTTTAATATTTTTTCTTTGTTTTGTGCATTTGGTGTGTTGATTATAATGTGACTGGAGGAAATCTTTTCTGGTCCAATCTATTAGGAATTCTGTATGCTTCTGGTATGTTTATGGGCATCTCTTTCTTTGGATTAGAGATGTTTTCTTCTATAATTTTGTTGACGATATTTACTGGCCCTTTAAATTGGGAGTCTTCACTCTATTCTATACCTATTATACTTAGGTTTGGCATTCTCATATTGTCCTGGATTTCCTGGATATTTTGTGTTAGGAGATTTTTGCAGTTTGCATTTTCTTTGACTGTTGTATTAATGTTTTCTATGGTATTTTCTGCACCTGAGATTCTCTCTTCTATTTCTTGTATTCTGTTGATGATGCTTGCATCTATGACTCCTCATCTCTTTCCTAGGTTTTTTAAAATCCAGGGTTGTCTCCCTTTGTAATTTCTTTATTGTTTCTATTTCCATTTTTAGATCCTGAATGGTTTTGTTCAATTCTTTGACCTGTTTGGTTGTGTTTTCCTGTACTTCTTTAAATAAATTTTGTGTTTCCTCTTTAAGGGTTTCTACCTGTTTACCTGTATTCTGCTGTATTTCTTTAAGGGAGTTATTTATGTCCTTTTTAAAGTCCTCTATCATCATCATAAGTTGTGATTTTAAATCAGGGTCTTGCTTTTCCAGTGTGTTGGGGCATCCAGGACTTGCTGTGGTGGGAGAACTGTGTTCTGATGATGCCAAATAACCTTTGTTTCTGTTGCTTATGTTCTTGCCCTTGCATCTCGCCATCTGGTTATCTCTGGTGTTAGCTGTCCTTGCTGTCTCTGACTGTGACTTGTCACTCCTGTATGCCTGTGTGTCAGCATTCCTGGGAGACCAGTTCTATTTGGTAGGGATTTTTGTAGAGAGATCTTTGGCACAGGGTCAGCTCTGGGGTATAGACAGAAATCAAAAGGATCCTATTCCCAGCTGTTCCTTGTTTCCTGTGTCCTGGTGGCTCTGGCCAGGTCCCTCTTGGGCCAGTAATTTGAGCAGAAGTGGTGGTCTTATCTGTGCTCCCAGGTGTACCAGCACTCCTGTGAGGCCACGTCTCTTCTGGCGGGACCCTTTAATGGAGTGTCATTGCACAGGGTCAGCACTGGGGCTCAGAAGGAAACCAGAAGGATCCTGTCCCTGGCCATTCCTTGGTTCCTATGTCCTGATGACTCAGGATTGTCCCTCTTGAGCCAGGAATTTAAGCAGAAGTGGTGGTCTCACCTGTGCAATCAGGTGTGTCAGCACTCTTGGGAGACCAGCTCTCTCCCATTGGGACCTTGGTTTGGAGAGCTTTGCTCTCAGATGTGTTGGCACTCCTGGTATACCTGCCCTCTCTTGGCAGGCTCTGGATATGGGGAACTGTGGCCAGGGTCAGGTCCAGGCACATATGGAAATTGGAAGGATCCTGTCCCAGGATGCTACTCAGTTCCTGAGTTCTGAGGGCTCTGGGTGTGTCCCTCTTGGCCAGGTATTTGAGCAAAAGTGGTGGTTTTACCTGTGCTTCCAGGTGTGTCAGCATTCCTGGGAGACCAGCTCTCTCCTGGCAGGGCTTGAGTATGGAATGCTGTGGCACAGGGTCAGCTCCAGGCACAGACTTCCTGGCTTTTCATATCTTGATGTGACATTTCCAGGGTAGATATTCAACCCCAACTTGATACAACATTGTGGAATGTTGTTATGTATTTCATAGTTATTCTGGGTATGCAGTGTTTTGTGAGGTGGCTTACATTTTGCCCATTCATTTTTGTCTTTCAGAATTGATATCTCATTTACATCCTCCAAAACCTGGTAAGGCAACCAATTCTATTGGGGAGCATCTCAGTTATCACCCCTTATAAAGCATTAGATTTGGGAAAGTTCTGGCACTTTTCAGTCACATTTTCTTGCATTATTCTTCTGAAATGGCTCATAGTGATCAGACCAGATATTGAAGATCCAGGTAAGTGACCAACTCCTGGTAAAACAAACAAACAAAAACAAGAAAAAAAAAAAACACTCCCTTCTCCATTGGGACTAAGATAAGACTAAGATAAGTAAGTTTCCGCATTTTATTATTTCCTTTGTCATTGACAAATAATAATTATAAATGTTAAATGTATAAATGTATGTATAATGTATGTATAAATGTTAAAAATAATATTTGGATATAGATACATATCATGGGTGGTTAACTTGAGATACTATAACTATCATATTATAAACAGAAAATTTTAATGCTCAGAACATAAGCCATATGAAGCTATTTCTTATTCTAAGACCAAGAAAAAGTACATAATCAGTGGAGGTGGGATACTAGTTAAGAGTGAACCCTTCATCATGGAACAATACACTGTAAAAAGGCAGAGACATGCTGCTGACAGGACAAAGAATATTTGTGGAAGGCATTGGGGAACTTGGAAAGATGTTTTGGGCATCTTAATGAGTCACGAAAGCAGATGATGAAAAAGGTTACAGACTATGAACTGTGGAAATGAAGTCTCTTTCTCACTGCTAATGGACCTTCACTGAAGAAATCACTGACTTTTTTGGAGATTTGCTGATATTTTTTGTCTTAAGTAGAAAAGACAGATAGTGACACCAACTGAACATGGATGGAAGTGATATCATAGAGAGATGTTCTGGAGATCACATTGACAAACAAGAGATACATTTTTCCAGAAAAAAAAGAAAATATATGTTGTAGTTACTAACTGTTGCTGTGATTCTACAGGTTTCTTTTGGATCCAACACAACTCAAATATCACCAAGTCACTGTAACAAGGAAGAGTTCAATTATATCAGGCCACTACTGATCTACTTGGGATGCTAAAGTTCAACCCTGAGCCAAAATGTCATACAATCTTAAAATCCATAATCACCTGTGCCAAATTATAGTTACATATTTCACCAACCAGGTGAAATTCAGAGATAGAGGACTTTCTGAAGAACATTTCTTTCTGGTATACTTATTGTCTTCCCATCAGTTTGCTCAACTGTGGCAGAGTAACATGTCCATGATTTATGTCTCAACTTGCCAACCAGGATATTGCTTATCTAGGGAAGTCTTGGGCACTTAAAATTTGTTTGACTTCTATTCAAAAATAGGAGTTTTACTGAAAGTGGCCTCAGTTTGGTTCTTTCTTACATTGATAAAACACTGACCTACTGAGAAAGAAATTAAGGGGAAATGCCTTTCACAATAGCAACAAATAATATAAGATATTTTGGTGTAACTCTAAATAAGAAAGTGAAATAACTCTGTGACAAGAATTTCAAGCCTCTCAAGAAAGAAATTGAAGAAGATATGAGGAAATGGAGTGACTTCCCATGCTCATGAATCAGTAAGATTAACATAGTGCAAATGGCCATGTTACCAAAAGCAATCTATAGATTCAATACAATTCCCATCATAATTACAACACAATCTTTTTACAGACCTTGGGAAAATTCTCAACTTCATTTGGAAAAACAAAAAACCTGGGATAGTTAAAATAATTCTGTACAATAAAAGAATTTCTAGAGGCATCACCATCCCTGATCTAAACCTGTACTACAGAGAAATAATGATAAAAACCAAATGATATTTGTATAAGAATATGCTGATCAATGGAATTGAAGTGAGAACCCAGAAATAAACCCACACACCTACGGACACTTGATGTTTGACAAAAAAGCCCAAACTATGCAAAGGAAAGAAAGAGAATATCTTCAATAAATGGTACTGGTCTAACTTTATGCCTGCATATAAAACAATGAAAATAGGTCCACCTTTACCATGCACAAAACACAAGTCCAAGTGGATCAAATACCTCAATGTAAAACTCAATATACTAAACCTAATAGAAGATAAAAGTGGAGAATAGCCTTGAACACATTAGTATGGGAGACATCCTCTGGAACAGAACACCAAGAGCTCAGGCCCTGAGATCAACAATTAATAAATAAGACCATGCAAAACCAAAAGATTCTGTAAGGCAAGCAACATTGTCAATAGGACAAAATTATACCCTACAGAATGGGAAAAAAATCTTTACTAACCCAAGATCTAACAGGGATAATATCCAAAATATATAAAGAATCCAAAAAATTAAATACCAGAAAACCAACTATCCTAAAAATGGGATACAAAGTTAAACAGAATTCTCAACAGAGGAGTCTTGAATGGCAAGAAGCAATTTTAAAAATGTTCAAAGCCCTTAGTCATCAGGGAACTATATCAAAATGGTTTTAAGATTCCATCTTACACCCAGCAGAATAGCTAAGATCAAAACCTCAAGGGACAGCACATGCTGGTGTGGATATGAAGCAAGGGAACAACTGCTGTGGGGAATGTAAACTTATACAATAATTTTGGAAATCAATCCAGCAGTTTCTCAGAAGACTGGAAATAGTTCTTCCTCAAGACTGAGTTATATTACTCTCAGGCAAATACCCAAAAGATACTCCACCATACCACAAGGACACTCACTAAACTATATTCGCAGCAGCTTTATTCATAATAGCCAGAATCTAGAAACAACCTAAGTGTCCCTCAAAGAACAGATAAAGAAAATATGGTACATTTACACGATGAAACACTACTTAGCTTTTAAAAATAAGGACATCATGAAATTTGCTGGCAAATGAATGGAACTAGAAAATATCATCCTGAGTGAGGTAACACAGACCTAGAAAGACACATGTGATGTGAACTCACATATAGATGGATAGTAACCATAAAGTAAAGTATAAGCATGCTACAATCTACAGACCCAAAGAACCTAAGTAACAAGGAAGGCCCAAGGGAGAAGGTTTGATTGTCACTCATAAGAAAAAATAAAATAGGCACTGGAAAAGGATAGGTAGAGGAAACTTGATGTGAGAAGGGATAGGGAGAACACCATGGCTGGCGATCAGGTGTGGGAAGAATAGGGATTCAAGAGGGCTAGGAGAGAGAATGGAAATTGTTGGGTAGGTACATCTCCAGGATAAGCTCGAGGCTTGGATTGGGGGAGGCTACTGGGAGTCCTAGGTGAGACTTCTAACAGTAGAGAATATGGAGCCCAAAGATGCTACCTCCTGTAACCAGTCAGGACTTCCATCAAGGGAGGGAGACACTAACACACTCACAAATCCTTTGACACAAAATGTGTCCTGTCTACAAGATGTTCAGGTAGATCAGAAATTGAAGAAATGGCCAACCAATGACTGGCTCACCTTGAGACACACCCCGTGAGAGAGAACCAACCCTTGACACTATTAATGGTACTCCCCTAAGCTTGCAGACAGGAACCTAGCACAGCTGTCATCTGAGAGGCTTTACCTAGTAGCTGATGAAAACAGATACAGAGACTCATATGCAAACACTAAGCAAAATACAGGGAGCCTTGTAGAAGAGTGATGGGGAAGAGGACTGAGGGAGCCTGGGTGTCAAGATCACCACAAGAAGACCTAATAGAGTAATCTAACTTGGGCTTGGGGAGGCTCACAGAGACTGAACCATTAACCAAAAGGCATGCATTGGCTGGACCTAGGCTCCCTACACTTATGTAGCAGATGTGCAGCTTGGTCTTCATTTGAGTTCCCTAACAATTGTCACAGGGGCTGTCTCAGACTCTATTGCCTACTTTTATATCCCTTTCTTATAGCTGGGCTGCCTCATCTAGCCTCAGTGGAGAGGATACACTTAGTCCTGATGCAACTTGATGTGCCATAGTAGGTTTGGGGGACCTCCTATTCTCTGAGGTCAAGAGGAGAAAGAATGGGGGAAGGAGTATGGGAGTGGGACTGGGAGAAGAAAAATAAAGAGCTGCAATCTGGATATTGAATAAATAAATAAATAAATAAATAAATAAATACTGCTAACCTAAACCAACTTGGGGAAGGGAAGGTAGATTTGGCTTACACTTACAAATCACAGTCTATCATTGAAGGAAGTCAGAAAGGAACTCAAGCAGGAGCAGAAGTAGCAATAATTAAGGAACTTTCCTTTCAGTCCAAAACTCCATAGTTGGTTCACAGTACAATCAAGGAACAGCACATTCAGATCCATATTATGCAACACCCCACTTCTGGTAGCAATTCCTATTATACTTATGTTTGTTTGGTGTGATAAAATACAAAATGAACTTGAGAAGGGAATATTTGGCTAACACTTTGCAATCACATTTCATCATTGAGGAAATCATGGCCAGGAACTGAAGCAGGGCAGGGGAAGAAAACATGAAGGATATTGCCAACTGGTTTTCTCTTCCTTACTTGTTAGTCTTAATTTCTTGTACAAAACAGACATACCTCCCAGGGATAACACCACTCACAGTGAGATAGGCCTTTCTATACCAATCATTAGGCAAAAAATACCCTAGAGTTATGCCCACAGACCAATACAACAGAAACAATTCCTTGATTGGGGTTCCTTCTTCACAGATAACTCTAGTTTGTGTCAAGATGACAAGAAAATGTAGTCAACATGGATGGTGAGAAAGATGAGAAAGAGTATGAACTCTGACAAATGAGATCCATCCTTGCTAAAGAATTATTTATGAGGAAGCCAGCATCTCCAACCTGAACCCAGCTCTGGGACAAAATGAGACTTCCTTGGAGATTTTGCTGATATTTTGTATTACAAGCATGAAAGGCAGTAAATGACATCAGCTCCAGGTATATATGAGGATGATGAGAGAACAATTGTTATGTTGTTACCAAAATAGATGTTCTAAAGTCAAGTCCAAGCCATGTATGACAGCCAAGCTTACAATCTTGGCACTTACAAAGCTAGACAGGAAGACTAACATGATCTACAAGCAAGCCCTGGCCTAAGGAGTGAGTTTGAAGTCTAACTGAGTGAGACCAGCTTCAAAAACAAAGCAATTTGAAAGTCAATTTCCTATGTGATCTTATATGTATGCTAAAATTTTTCTGTTTTCCAGATATTTCTACTGAAAGATGTGTATTTCCATTTGTCTATGCTGATGGATTCCACTACAGTTGTATCTCCATCCACAGTGACTATGATTGGTGTTCTCTTGACTTCCAATTCCAAGGAAGGTGGCGTTACTGCACAGCAGAGGGTAAGAGTCCTACAAGAGCATCTATCAGATGCCAGGAACCAAGAAGAGAGTATTTTGGGACTTTAGAAATAATAAGGTTCATATATTTTCTTTTCTGCACAATTTGCAGAACTTCAACTCAATCTGGGAGAAAAAATGATTGACTGTTTTCTCGGCAGGGATTAATCTGAAGATAGTACTCATAGTTCATTCTTTATTCATCTTTCTCTGCAGATCCCCCAAAGTGTATCTTCCCTTTCCAATTCAGACAAAAGTCCATTACAAGTTGCACCAAGGAGGGCTATATTTTGAATCGGAGTTGGTGTTCATTGACTGACAATTACAACAAAGATGGAAAATGGAAGCAATGTTCTCCTCACAAGTAAGACAATGGGAGAAGGTGGATCAATGTCTCATTGAGCCATGCAAGAAGGGCCAAACATTAGGTTGATGGAGTAGGAGTCTGGGCTATGACTCAGTTACAGGGCAGAAGACACTTCCTGTGAAGTATCTCCTGTGGAGTATAACAGGTGTATCAAGCTATGTGGTGCTGGTAAGAAATATTCAACTCTGATTCTGTAGCACAAACTCTGCCACAAGCAGAACAAGTGTACTGGGTCATTGGCAAGTATTACTTGCTGGTGTTCTTATACATGCTGTCTAATGATTATAATCACATATGATCTTTTTGTCATTGCTGTGATAAAACACTCAAGGGCAGCAATCTGACAAAGGAAGGAAGGGATTGGTTTGGTTCACATTTGGATGTGGGTATGCAGAATATAGTCCATCATGGTGAGGGAGGTGTAGGGGTGAGAGCATGAGATAGCTGATCACATTGTGTCTGCAGTCAGACAACAAAAAGACATATGCTGGTACTCAACTGGCTTCCACCTTTCTCCATTATGTTGTCTAAGCCCTCAGTCCAAGAGCTGTTGTTGCCTACATCCAGGTGAGTTTTCCTTTCTCAGTTAACCTTTCCTGATGTGCCTGAAAGTGTGTCTCCTACATGGTTCCAAATCCAGTCATGTAACAAGGAATACTAAATAGGCATTTCATTATATACGCATTGATGTTCATATTTAAAAATTGTTTTGATTTACAAAATGAAAGTGAGATAGATATTCAATGAAACATTAAAGCAGCACATGACAAGAGAAAGTAAACATTAGCATTGTTTATATTCTCCCCTGAAACTCCCTTCCACAGGCATCAAGGCAGCTAACAGCTCAATGTGTGATGTTTTGTTCCTCCCCATACATCTACACAGATGTACAATTTTTAGGTCTTTAAAATATAACTGAGTCTGCTTTCCCCTTTGCCACTATGGCTTGATTGTCATTAAAACAGATTGTAGGATTTTCCCTGTGAATATATCAATCTCTTCTACTTTCTTGTGTGGAGGTATATCAAATCAATGTAGTTAGAGCTTATCTACTATCCATATGTGAGACTTTTGATTAAAGCCATCTCCCTGAACATTGACAGTGATCAATGACTTAAATGTCTTTCAAATCACTTACTGTATGACTTATGTTGTTATAAAAATGCAATATATATTCAGTTCTCACAATCAGAAATATGTACACATCTTAGTTCACATCTCCTGCCTTGTAGGCCGGTGCTAAGATCTCTCATTAGACAGCAAAAAATACTACTTATTATAGAAGGAGACACATGTGATGTTGATCTTGGGACAGTAGGGAGAACTGAGACATTCATTCTAATATGTTTTTTTTTTTCACCTCAGTTTTTAGGTATGCTTGTGTGTTTTTGAAGACAGAAGTTACAGATGCATCAGATGTTCCTCCAAATGCAGTTAATCCTTTACCTTTATGGAACATTCTGTAAATAAATGTCTGTTCTCTTGTCAACATTTATGTCTTGTTTTCCTAGAATGGGTGGGAAGAGACAAAGCACATTAATGATCAATTAATTCTCACATTGTAAGTTTATGACCCAGGAGAACGTCTTGTCTGGTTGCATTTTCTGAAATCATGACACAAAAGAGTATATTCTGGTAATTAAGAGACCTACATGTATTTAAATTTTCTTTTCACTGAGACAATTGTGGATATTTCTCATTACTGGAATCATACAGCATGTGACAGTTTTGTCTGAATTCTTTTATTCAAACTGATGCTTTGTAGAGCCACCCAGATATTCCCACATCAGTAATTTGTTTCTTCCTATACAAATAATACTCTGCTGCCTTTTAATCATTAACATATATGTCTTGAAAGTTCATAGCTGCTGTCTCGAATTATGGTAATTTTCTAAAGCTGAGCCATCCATGTATAATTTACCTGTTTATATGATATAAATGTTTCTCATATTGAAAATTTAAAAATTTATTTCTTTCACTGGTTAAGAAAATGTTTAGTACAGTCTCATTGAATACATTGTCTGTGTACACTCTTAGGCAATCTGTACTCTTCCCTTTACACTATGGATTCTTAGGAGTTTATCTCTAGGATGTATTTAAAAGTTCTTGAATTTGGACCATGCTTGTCTTATTATCCTCTCTGTATCTATCTCTCTGTCTTTCTGTCTCTCTGCCTCTGTGTGTGTGTGTGTGTGTGTATGTGTGTGTCTATGTATGTGTGTGTGTATGTATGTATGTATGTATGTATGCACACACATATGTGTGTGTTATATGCATGTGGGTTCCAGAGTATGTGCTTGGTTGTATATTATGTATAGATGTCAACTTAGGATATTTTCAATTATCATTCCCCATTTTACTTGTGGGGTGAAGATGACATCTCTCACTGAACTGAACTTGAAGCTTACTGTTATTGCTAAGCTGGCTGGTCAACAAGAACCAGAATCTGTTGATTTACCACCACCCCTGTCTTAGTAAGGGTTCCCATTGTTGTGAAGAGAAACCATGACCAAGGCAACTATTATAAAAGACATTTAATTGTGGCTAGCTTAAAGGTTCTGAAGTTTAGTCAATCCATTATTATCATGGCAGTGTCCAAGCAACCAGGAGAAGACTGAATTTGAAGCAGTTAGAAGGAGGGTTTCAAAGCCCAGCCTAGTAATATACTTCCTCCCACAAGGCCATATCTACTGCACCAAGACCATACCTCCTAATAGGGCCATTTTCTGGGTCAGGCATTTTCAAACCACCATAATCCCCAAGCTGCGCAAAAGTTATAAAAGAGTGTGTGTGTGTGTGTATGTGTGTGTGTGTGTGTGTCTGTATGTCTGTATGTAAATACATAAATAGAGATAAAAATACAGATATATATCCACTTATATATTTGGAGTGTGAATTTAATAGTCTCAAATTATCTTTTATTCCCTAAAATTCATTGATCTTCTTGGCCTTGTTTATAGTCAGTGCTTTTTACTGTGCTTTTTATCTAATTGATTGACTCTTTTACATTCAATATTTCTATTTGATTCTACTTCAATCTCAATTTCTTTGTTTAATCTTAATTCCGTGTTATCGAATGTTTCCTCTAGAGCTTTGGCCCTTTTATCTATATTGTTGCCTTTCATCCATGCCTGTAATTGAGCTTCTTGTTTCATCTATTGAGGAAAACTCATAGCTCTAAGTGTCTCCAAAAAGAGGCTGGAGAAAGCTTAGACTATCAGCTTGACAGCACACCTGAAAGCTCCAGAACAAAAGGAAGCTGATACATCCAAGAGGAGTAGACAGCAGGAAATAATCAAACTCAGGGCTGAACAACAAAATAGAAGCACAAAGAACTATACAAAGAATCAGGAAAACTAGGAGCTGGTTCTTTGAGAAAATCAACAAGATAGATAAACCCTTAGCCAGACTAACCAGAGGGCACAGAGACAGTACCAAAATTAACAAAATCAGAAATGAAGAGGGAGACATAGCAATGGAAACTGTGGAAATTCAAAAAATCATCAGATCCTACTACAAACGTTTATACTCAACTAAATTGAGTCTCTAAATAATCACCTATCCTTTTATTTTGGTTTTGATCTTGTTTTTAATTAATTTATTTTTAAATGACACATAAACATGATCATTGTGAAACTTATGGTATACCATCTGATGGGTCCATATGTGCATATATTTTGTACTGTTTAAACAAGTTCAAATCTGTCTGTCTATCTCCTTAAATATTTAGCATTTCTTTTTTTTTTTTTTTTTTTTT
>JADRCD010116184.1:0-10381 GCA_019843815.1 Montemys delectorum
AAAAAAAAAACTTACACAGTTTAAAAAACATTAGAGATCCCTAAGACATAAAAGCAATAGCCTTACTCATTTTAAAGAGAACACATTTTTGAACATTTGAGGTCCATCAGGAATAGAGAATCCAAATTCTTTCAAAGATTAGGACTGCCTTGTCTTGTTTCGAGAGAAGATCTCATGTAGCCTAGGCTATACCTCAACTCTATATTTAGTTGAGGCTGACCTTGAACTCCTAGCCCTCTTGTCCATGCCTCCCAAGTGCTTGGATTAAGGCATATACCACAGGCTTAAATGTTAACCATCTCAGGCTTAAATGTGTTCTTTCGCCCCAGGCAACCCAAACCAGCTAGTAAGTACAGCCAGCTCAGCAGTTAAGCCAGGCCCCATGAGAATGTTGGCATCACACAGAAGTAGCCTCGATCCATTTCAAGGACTGAAACATCTAAGGGCCATTGTTAAAATTATTGATTTCCAAATAAACAGATGTCTTAACAGATTTTTTTTTAAAAGAGTAGTACTTTTTTTATTGCTAGACATCCATTTACTTGGGAAATCATAATATGTGTATTCAAAGGTTTATGCTCTTCATGGTGCCCACACATTGAACTTTAAAATACTTCCCTATTTCCTGGTTGATAACATTTGTATACTTTCTCACGAGATGATGCAAACACTTCTACAAAGCATCTCTACCCCGCAGTTAGCAAGTATCAGGCTCCAGGAAGGATGCGGATGAATTACCAGGCTCTGGTCATGGCAGAAAGGGGCCACTTGACAGCTCTCAGGGAAATAGTGGGGGGTAATGTGTGCAGAGTTGAGCTCTGGGAGTGTGTTTGTCTGAAGGTAGGACTCGAAGATCTGGTCGAGGCAGCTAGGACTTTCTTCACAAGAGACACAGGTGGAAAATTCTCGGGCTTGAAAATAGCTGGGTGTGGAAGACGTTGTTTCAGGCTCAAAATACAGTCCTAGAAAAGAAGGGAAAATGATTTTTTTTTTTTGCTTAAAAATTGCAAAATAGGCTTGAATAGAGTTTTCTTCTATTTATTATATTTAGGGGGAAATAGAGGTTGGGAAATTCCTTATAAGTAAACACTTTTGGAATTTGAACTGTCTTAGTTGTCTTAGGTTAATCCCAGTCCCAGAGAAATTAATCTGATCAGTAATGTGATAGATAGCTCTCAATATGGTTAGGCTGAAATAAAAGAATGCATGGGGCCCAGCCAGTATCTAAGTGCCACATTCAAGGAAGAGCACAAGCCTCCGCATTAGCAACTAAAACTATCTGCAGCTCAAGGAAATTTTTCTGATGAATTTATTGGGGGGGCTTTGGAAAACCTTCTGGTATTACACTCTTGTTGCTTACCTAAACTTTTCATGTAAGGGACTTAAATTGTTGGGAAGAAGGTTTTGAGAAATGATATAAACAGTGATGCACATGCTAAAATTGGATGCTTAGAATGTAGTGTACAAATTAATAGCACTTTGCTCAGAAGTACAAAGAGCAGAAGTGCCTTATTTGTGGACACGTTAAGGTGGGAGTACAAAGGGAAAAATATCACAGAGAACAATGAGGATAATCTGAAAAAAGCATTGCCCCCTTTCCGGCTAATATGAATATTCCCAGTGTATAATAATCAGCCCGAAAGGTTCAGAGGGGGGCAGGTTTAGAGGGAGCCCATTAGAAGTCTCAGGTTCCTTTCAGGTTAAATTAAAGTGACATATTTGGTGGGAACTACCATAAGCACAGGCTTCTTTTTATATGACCTCCTTAAATTCGTAGCTGCTGAGCGGCATAGGAAGGACTGTTTATGTAATAGAGTTATTTGTTTGGGGCTGGGGAAACTTACACTTGTTTGAAAGCTTTCTGGGAAGAGAGTCGAGAGTGGGAAGGAAGCCCCCGTCGACTACAAGCTAAGTGAGCAAGAGCATAGGCATTATCCTGGATGGTCTGATTACAACCACTACTGCACCAAGAAAAGCCGGCACGATTCTAAAGCCAACCCTCATTTTAGAGTGAAGTCGAGTTGCTTGGAGACCAGCAGCTGGGATGAATGGAAAGGACAGAGTCTTGGTACAGAGTAGACAGTTCAGAACGAAGGCAAAACCGTGTCTTTCTGGGCTTGTATCTGGAGTCACCTTCTGATTGGTTGGATTCCAATTAAATGGTGGTGCCTCTCTTAACCCCCTGCATCAGGCTCCGAAGGGCTTCTGAGATGGACTTTTGAAAGGGTTTGAGGAAACCGTAAAGCTGGCTGTACTGACCTGCAGACGATGGCATGGTGGTGTCTGGGAGGTGGAGACTGCTGCTTCCTGACAGCTGTCAAGGCAAGAAGAGGAACTTGAAGCAAAAGGAAGGGCTGCGCTTCCCCCACCCTGGGGAAGCTGGGCAGGGGATTCGATGGGGACAGCTGCTCCTGCTCTGCGGTAAGCCTTCTTCTGAGAACACTGGACTTTAGACACAGCCGGCATTATATTTGAGATTTGCTTTTTTGTTTGCTTACAATGGTTTTTTCCCCCCTAACATCAGATTCCTTGATAAAATATTAAGTTATTAATTTTGATAAGGGTTAATGTAAGTCATTTTTTTTGTTACAGACACAGGAAAATTCAAGAAAAGTCAACAAGCAGTCTTGCTATTAAGCAATTTATTTTATAATGAGTAAGAGTTAACATTTACTTAACCCAACTATGACTATAGTCAATACCTTTTCTTCAAGTTGTACCTACTACTTGGTTTCTGTGTCCTAGGAATTAATTTCTTAACTAATTAAGAAATAAGTAATAATTAGACATTGTTTCTAGATTTCCTTAATCTGAGAAGCTAAAATATTCACATTTATGACCTCTAAAATATAAGAAAAAATTCTGAAGTATTTAGTGATTCAGAGCCTATAAATATTTGAGTTCATAGCCAGAAAAATAGTTCTTTGCAAATTAAAAAAAATTTCTATTTCCTATGTAATTTGCTTTTTAAAATTACAGTATCTAAATACCAAAAATTCATGAGACTGAGCCTTTCAAATGTTTAAAGTCAGGCAGCTTGCCATTTCCAGTTGAAAGGACAATTATGCTAACCGAGTAATTGGGGATTTTTTTCTTTTAGATTTCAGGTGATGGCTTTAAAGTTTAAAGGGACCATGGCCGTGGCTCTGGGCTAGGAAGGGGAGCTCACCACTCCTCACTTGGGTTGCAGGAGTAGACTCACTCCTGTTCTCGGAGCCACCGCAAGCACTGCACAGCCAGCCACTGCTCAAACAGGAGGTGTGTTAATTTTGAAAACGATCCATGCTCTAATGTCATGAACCAGGAAGCTGGAGGCCTTTACCAGCTCTTTATGCAAATAATTGGCTGCAGCTTGAGCTGAAGGACTTGGAAGGAGGTTTTTTTTATTTTTCTTTTTAAAATCTGCTTCATTGTAGAGTTTGCTTTTAACCCACTGCTTCCCCCGATTGGCCTGTTTGCTTGCTTCCCTGTTATCCTGTTATCTCCTGGAGGTATGTTTACAATGTCCTATTTGATATTATCTTTCTGGCCCTTGGTTCACTTTCAGCCTTGCTCCCAGAATACAAAGAATGGTGCCTCTCTTATTTCAAGCAGCACACACATCCACAATCGACAATATATGAAAACACATTAAGCCTATTAAAACAAAACAAAGGAAAACTAGTGGTTAAAAAGAAGGTAAATTTTATCTTTAGATAAGCACCAACTCAAGTTTCTCTTTGCCCTTAAAGAAGTGTTGTGTGTGTGTGTGTTGTGTGTGTGTGTGTGTGTGTGTGTGTGTGTGTGTAACTGATAAGGCTGAAATAAAAATTTTAAATTAACTGTACCAGTCTGATACGTATACTTTCTTCTGCTACAATTTGAGGCTTAGATATCTACCTCAGTCTATAACTACCATTCATGATTGGTTTCTTAAAGGTTCAAACAGTTATTATTCTGACTTCATAGCCAATTAAGGCAGATTTCCTCTTACTTGGCAGTACTTAGCACAATTAATTCTCTCTTGGATTACTCTTTCCCAGAGAGGTCTTTTAATGTTGGACCAAGTTGGATCCAGTTTATTAAACTAGAAAGGTCTGCCTGGGAGCAGGCACACATCATTCTCCTTGGGATGCTACCTGCCACCCTTGCTGACTGGGTACACTGTAGCAATCCCAGAACCCCAAAATCCTTCTGTTTGCTCTCAGGAAGAGAGTCTACATCTGGGTCTCCTACTGAAATGACTCCTGTGAGCTGGAAGGGGCAGAGCTGAGAACTTTCTAAGAAGCACAGTGGAGCGTATCCCAGCAAGCAACATTCTGTCCTTAATAGAAGTTGATTCTGAAGGCTTGCTTCATTCTCACAGGGAACTCAGAAAATGCCAAATCAGACTTCTCTCAGGAACAAAGCTTGGTCAAGTACTGAGATGAAATCCTTCCTCGTGCCCTGGTCTCTGCTATGAGCCAAGGGTGTTCACACAAACTTTAAGAACCCAACAGCCACAGGATTGCTTTGCCAAATTGGAATGCTCTGGGTATAGTTGAAGCTGAGTTCTGCCAAGTACCAAAGCTCCTGGTCCCGGTTTGATTAATGATTTAGCTATGAACCATTGTGGTTATTAAGCTCCTGTTAGTATGGTTGGCTCTGCAGAACAATGAATTTAGAGAGCCAATACTGAAAACTAAGATGATCTTGTCTCCACCTTTAGCCTGTTACTAACTTCAAGACTTTGGATCTTAGCTGTCACGGAGGAATACAGATTTCTGATCTATTTATGTCATTTGATCATTATAATCAAATGAAATAACTAATATACAGAGGTACTTTGAACAAAGAGTCACTGAAAATCCACCTTTGTATTGTAAGGACATTCTACTGTTGCCTGAAATTCTGTAAGTGGGGACAACTAATTTCTCTAGTTGTATGTATCAAACCATAGCAAATATACTTGAACTCTAAGTTCTAAAAGAAAGACAGAATATACATTAGTGTAAACTGAATGTATCCATCCTTGGTTGGAATTTATTTTAGTGATCTGTTGAGCACTTACCATGGAGAACACCCCTCAGTACTTATTTAACCTTTACACAACCCTATTAGCTTTCAACTGAAAGATTAGGGGAACAGACAAAAAAGACTCTAGTAAGTCGATGTGTTAGAGGACATGTGCCACAGAGTTACTGAGACCTAAGCCCAGGCGCTCTGGCTCAGAAACCTATCTCACTATCCCTCCATAGTTTCTCCCTCCCATTGCTTGATGTGCCAAAGTTCCATTCATGAGATCCTATATGGACTTAGAACAGGATCACATCTGAGGAGACCAGTGATAAGATAGATGTTTGGAGTCCTGTGTGATCTTCCCCTTATACCCATACCTACCACAAACAATAACAGTATCAGGTGCAGAAGGCTCTTCAAATTGAACTCTTTCTTGGTGGACCAGCATACCTGGTTTACATGGTTCTGCAGCTGCCCTGAGCACTCAGGTAATAAATTGAGGTGTCAGGGTGCCTTACCCAGATCAGTTCTGTAATAGTTCTGTATATTCCAGAGACAGAGGCCTTTTCTTCTAGAGACTTCTAGTGACTGGTGATTTTTTTCATATACCTCAGAGCCTAAATTACAGTGAAACTAAACTGGTTTCTGGGAGAGATTTTTCTTCAATGAGTTTGTGGGGGGCTGTATCTAATACTCTCTTAACACTGTAAGAACATACTTAACCTGTTGGCTGCCTCTCTCCCTTGCAGAGGACCAAGAAGCCTTCCCTACAGTGAGCAGTGAGGGATGAGCCTCCCACAGTCCTGAGCCCTACACCATGTCCCACATGGTTTTGCGGCTGCCTGTGGTGACCTGGGATGAAGCTGGGAACACATGTAAGAATCTCTGAGCAGGGGCTGTGCTTGTGGGTGGCCTCTGCATCTTCCCTGACACAGGTCTGAATGAGGCCATAGATGGGTTGGGAGGGAGGGGGAGGGAGAGGGGGAGGGTGGTGCTTACAGTTGCCCCTGAGGCGGCCTGGTGTGCCCTTCTTTGCTGGAGAAGCTCTTTCACTGTCATCTTCACACGGACGCCTTGATACACCTTAGGTTTTTCTGGGGAGAGGCAACAGGGTCAGTGGTCAATCCCAAAGCTTGGGTGTCAAGGGGATACAGTGAGGATTCCCTTTGGTCAGGCTAGGATCCCCAAGGCCAAGTTTCTATCTTTGAAGAACACACAAAGAGAATGTAAAAAGAAAAAAAAAATCCGCACTTCTCAAACTAGAAAAGGTGAACGCAGGCGGGTGCTTCAGGGTCCTAGTGGGAACAGTTCCTGTGGGCATCTATGAAGTTATTCACCCCCTAGCTGGGCCCCATCTTCAGAACAGTACAAGCTGTTCTGCTCTGGAATGTGGAGGGAGGTCAAACAAGCCTGCTATTTTGGCTAGGATAGTAAAATCTGGGATTCCGGATCAGCTCATGGATCTGGGGGCACTCTCTGTTTCACAATTGACCTCGAAGTCCTCACCATAATGCTTATATTGTGAACAACCTCCCCGCAGCGTCCCCCTTCCCACCCCACCCCCCCACTGTATTTCTCTATCAGTCCAGGCATGGTTTCTGGAGAAGTACAACCTTTAATTGTGTTGTCCTTGGTCTGGAAGCCAGCCCTGAGACAGTTGCAGGGGTCTGGGCAGTCTGTCCTGGTCCTGTGAGGGACTTACTGCACTGACCCCAGAAAAGGGGGCCAAGGTCGGGAAAGATTCTCCTGTCGGTTCTTTCTCTTTTTCAAATATGTTTTTTTCTCCCTCACCCCCTTTCTCCCTCTACTCTCCGACTCTGTCGCTCTCTTCATCTCTTCCCACCCCCTCCCTTTCCGGTGCAGGCGTTTGGAGAACTGGGCTGTGGAGAGTTCTCCAGCAAGAGCTGCAGCTCTTGAGTAAAGGCATCCATCCCGAGGCTCCCTAGGACCGCGCAGTCGCTTGGAGGCAGCCCTCCGGAAGGGGCCGCCCCTGAGCCGGCAGAGCTGGCCCGGGAAACCTGGGAGAGCCCAAGTGGCCGGCCGTGCTAGGCGGGGGTCGGCTGGGAGGGACCGGTGACAGCCTGGGGTTCCCCGGCAGAGCGCAGTGAGTAGGTCTGGCTGGTTGTTAGGCAAGGCTAGACCCGGCAGACGCACTTTCCGAGTAGGGTTTGACTTAGAAGCCCAGTGTGACTCCCACCCCGACCTTGACCCTGGGGAGAGCGCATATTAGTCGCACGGGGAGGGGCGGAGCACAATGGCCCCTGGCCTAGGCATTTGGCGACAGTGCCAGGCCACCAGCGCCTCGCCTGGTTAGTGTAGGGACCGCGGCTGGACAGCAGGGAGACCCCCACCCACTAGCCAGAGCCTGAGAGCTAGGATTCCCCAGAAAAGTTAGTGCGCTATTCTTCCCGGCCCTGGGCATCGGTTGTCTTGCTGCAGTGCCAGGACGCGCCCACTCCGCTCCAGTCTCCTTCCCTCCCATCCCCACTGACTGGGTCGGCTCTGAGATCTGCAGGCAGCGCGGGCGAGCCTCGGGGTCCACGCGGAACCAGCCCCAGCCTAGCTCCCTGCCGGGTGCGTCCTGCTCCAGTCCTGGGCTCACCGCGAGCCTCTAGCTCCCCCGCGCCGCCGCTTCTGGGCTCACAAGGTCGGCGCCTCCAAATTCCCAGGACGCCAAGGTGGAAAAGTGAAAGAGCAGGCAGGGGCGTGGGGGACGCGATTGTCCGGAGTGGCCTTATGGGTCTCTGGGCCTCTGCTCTGGGGAGCAGGCACCCAGAGGGAGCCCACACAGCGGGCTCGCGTCCTCTCTGGATCCATGCCCGGCCCTGACTATTATTCCCTGACTTTGTGCCTCTCTGTTATACGCAGGAAAAGCAGAGGAAACACACTCGGATCCAAGTGCCCCTGGCCCTCTTGACCCGACCCCTGGAGAAGCATCTGAGTTACCCGACATCCTGGTCAGCAGGAGCTGGGCCGGAGACTGGATGCTGCAGTTTCAGAGACTTAGCACCTAGGAAGGCTCCTGTGCAGGGAGAAAGGCAGAGATGCGACATTTTTAAAGTTTCACAAAACACGAGGCAGCACCCAGGTCCCTGGATCAGGAGACACATAGAATTAAGGTTTTATACCTTCGGGTATAGGTTTGAGTTTTTTCCCCCTCATGCCAAGTATTTAAAACCTCTAGAAACCCATGATTTGACAATCAATGATTGCGCGATACTTTCAATTTGAATATTCAAAGGCTTAACAAAATGGACTATCTTCTGCAGAAATCCTGCACACAGGCACCCCACAGAGAGTCCAGAGAAACAGAGAGTGAGATCCCTTTGGGTCCTGACCCTTGCTTTTCTCCTATTTTAAACATTTTGTCCACCTGCCCACAAACAGAGCAGGTGTCCTCAAAGATGCTCAATGTTAGTGCCTCAAAGGCTGCTCAGAAGCCCCCACTGACCTAGGCTGTTCCCTGTGAACCACCTGAGCCAGGCTGGACAGACACACTGAATCTCACTTGTCCAGTCTCCATTTTAAGGGGAAATCTCAGGTTTTGGAGAGTGAACATGGCAGACAGAGGGTGTGGCACAGCAAAGAGCCACTTTGGGCCCAGGCTGCAAGCTAGAGGACAGTGGAGGCCGAAGCTTTGTGCTTTGTATTGCTCTGGCCTTGCCTGGCCACAAGGCTTGCCTGCCTGCATCCTCCCTCCTGCTAGGCCACAGACGCTGTTCCAGCAAGCAGTCCTTGTACATCAGCGTTGACTTTGCTCTTAGGAGCTGTGGGCCATCACAGCTGCCCTTGACCATCTGAGATTCCTTTAGGCCAGGATTCTACTGCTGCATTGTAGCAAGCCCTAATCTTATGTTTTGGTTTGTTTTTAATTCCTCGACCCCCAGCCTTTTTATCTCATAAAACTCCTGATTCTTTTAGAGGAAGGGTGTGGGGTTTTTGTTAAGGCTCTGAGGAGAGAAGTAGGAAGAATTTGGAGTCACTCTGTCTTCTTGGACTCCTCACTAATAGCTTGGGCCTGTGCTGATGTGTATTTTTGAAGCTCTGCCTGAGTTGCTGTCTGTCCTGTGATTTGAAGAATGAAGAGCCTGGAGAGATATGGAATGTCAGGCCAAGACGTCACAGGAAGACAGAAGGGCCCCCTTTGCAAATAAGTAGGATATTTCCAGGAATGCAGATAAAGTGATGGTCTAGACCTCTATTCTTTAATCCCTGAGCTGTCTGAAGTGCAAACAAAACAAAACAAAACAAAAATCAAACCAAACAAACAAAAAACCCCCAAAAGCAAGCTTTAGATTCAAAAGCCTATAGAAAAAATATCTAAAAACAAAATATATTGGATATAGTATATTAGATGTAGAGTATCTAACAAACAACTCAGTAAAGGGTCTCTGGGGATGATAAAAAGCATGCTGGGTAGACCTGTCTGCCAGGCAGGTAGAGCCACACATCTGGGAAAGGGTCAGGGCTGGGAATGTCCGGCCGTGGGGAGTAGGGCGAGGTGTGCTTGTACTTGGTCCAGCTGGTGTTTATCAGCCACTGGGCCCTATTTCTGCAAAGCCAGGCCTAAGGACCAGACCTGAGATCTGAGAGAAACCCTCTTTCTGGCATCACATCCTTCCTTCCTCTAGTCAACATTTCCCCTTGCTGCTTTTCTCCTTTCTGCCTTGCTTTTAAGATCTCCTTGTTGTCCTTTGGCTGTTTTGTTTATTCTCCCCAACCCATTTTCTGTTCCTTGTTTTTCTCCCTGTTGACATTTTTCTTCATTTCTTGTCCCTCTTTTCTCTCTGACTATATACATGCCTCTCTTTCTCCTCTTCTGGAGTGCTGTCTCATTCTTTTACACTAAATATTTTTTCTTCAGCTCTTCTTTCACACAGGAATGGGCAGAGGTGGCCTGAGGTTTTCCCTTGACGATATCAAGGACATTGGTGCTGGTGAATGAGTTCTCCAGAGAGAACACAGGCTGGAAGACATAGGCTCTTTAGAAACCTGATGTCTACAGAGATAACAAAGAGCAAAGAAGTCTGCATGCTTTCTCCCAGAAGTCTTTGCCTAAGCCATGGCTAACATCCTGGGGTATTTGCGAGTTGGTGCAGTTCCTGCGGTTCAGAGTCTGATGCCGTTGCTGGCAAATAACTTCAGAAAACTATTTCCACAGGCTCATTTTGAGAATCTTGCCCGCATTATCTATACTGCAGGTCAGCTCAACATTCAGGAATTTTGAATTCTTGTTCTTGTAACTGAAAAGCACAGACATTTCAGAGTCAAAGCCATGGTTCAGGAGGCAGGAGACAATGCTTTCTCAGTAGATCCTTTGCATCTTTCTCTGTTTGTCTGTCTTTCTGTCTCTGTGTGGTGTGCATGTGTGTGTGTGTGTGTGTGTGTGTGTGTGTGTGTGTGT
>JADRCD010116197.1:0-11122 GCA_019843815.1 Montemys delectorum
GGGGGGGGGGCAGCTTGTAAACCCGTCAGAGACTCAGTCACAGAAAGCTTCAAATGTGAGCCCCAAAACATAATTGAGGACAAGGGACTCAGACTGGACATTGGGGCAGAAAGTGGACTTAACTGGCTTGGGTTACTAGAACTGGCAGCTATTGCTGCTACCTATAAATGATAAAAAGATAACTGAATGTAAGAGGAACCACATCGTCCCAACAAGGAAGCAGTACTAGTGGACAGCACACTTTCAGTTTCATTGTATTGCAAACTGTAATTTTCTGTATAACGCTTGGAAGGTTTTGCTCGGCTTCTGGCTTTGTATCTCACACAGACAGACCTGTATGACTGTCCTGCTTAACAGCATCCCTGCCTCCTCCATCCTTCTAACACTCACACTTCCCATCTCACCTCCTAAATATCCATTTATCTCTTTTTGTTCATGTTTGAGACAGAGTCTTACTATATAGCTGTAGCTGGCCTACAACCCAACATTGGAGACCAGGCTGGCTGCGAACTCACAGAGATCTGCCTGCCTCTGCTTGCCAAGTGCTGGGATTAAAGCTGTGCACCACCACACTAGGCTGACTTTACATTTTCTCATCCAATCCATTAGTACCACGATTTCTTACCCTGTTGGGGACAGAAACCAAGCACGGGTTCCTTCTATTGGAACTGATATGAAATCATGGTGTTTGTCAGGCAGCTGCCTTCCCCAGGAATAGCGACGAGGGACAGAGTGGGAAAAGTACATATCCATCTTACAGCTAGACAAAACACAGCATAACACACACACACACACACACACACACACACAATGGGAAGGGTGAATGGGGACAGCTTTTCAAACACAAAGAGGAAACGGCCAAAGTGAGTTCAGAGCGGCAGTTATGATAATCCTCGATTAGATCTTACAGCAAAATGGGTGGTGAGGGAGAAGAAGGGATTCTGGCTAGCCAGGCACAGTGCAGGTAGGGCCTCCTCCCTCTGTGACCCTGGGGAAAGGAGGAGGCTGCTGGACTGGAGGGAGGCTACACTACATCTATCACAGTCCTACAAAACATCAGCAACATAGCCAGATGGGACCAGGTTAGGACCTCTGGTGTGGACAGGGTTCAGAACCACAGGCTGCAGGAGGTGCTAGCTCCTTAAGGAGTGACAAGCAGAAAGGAGGCCCGTGGAGAGACTGTGCTCCTCGGAGGGCGGTCTCAATCACCTTTATCATTGCTACAGTAGCCGACACACTTGGGCTCAGTGCTTCAAAGGGTTCCACAAATAGCTGCTTATGTGTTGTGAGCAGAGCATCACGAGCCAGGAATGTAGGGCAGAGGCCGCTGTCATGGGTCAGAGACAGAGGCCACTGATAACCTTAAGGACAGCCCGCCTCCCTTGGTGACCTACTTCCCTTAGCTGGACCTCTGCCACCTCCCAAAAATGACACTACCAGTTGAGAACCAATCACCAGGGAACAATTTTTTTTTTCTTTTTTAGTTTTTCGAGACAGGGTTTCTCTGTGTAGCCTTGGCTGTCTTGGAACTCACTCTGTAGACCAGGCTGGCCTCGAACTCAGAAATCTGCCTGCCTCTGCCTCCCAAGTGCTGGGATGAAAGGCATGTGTCACTACTGCCCAGCTCAGGGAACAATTCTTTTATTTTAGCCACAGCAGGATGCAGCTGAAAGGACTCGGGCTACCAGGTCCGTTTTGCCTTAGTAGGCCAATCACTAAAAGCAGTTTTGCAAGAAAGAAAGTTTATTGTCAAGACATCCAAGTGGGAGACCAAAGTCTCAAGTCTGAGGAGATGGGATGTTTTTGGTTGAGGCGTGAGGAAAGGTGATTACAGGTTAACTGAGAGCAGAGGAGGGGGTTCAGGTTTACAGGGCTGACTTACGGTTAAACCTCCACTCATTTCAAGCCCACAGTGGGAAGCAGGGACTTAAGAAAACCATCGCATTGCTCCTCCTTCACTCTCTTGCTAGGCCCCTCACTGGAAAAGCCTAAGGGTCCCAGATTCAGGTCACTTCATCTTGAATTTTCTCTAGTACTCAGGCTGGGAAGCCTGGACTTTGAGGAATGTTGCTCTACTCCCAGAATGGTCCTTCACATTTCTGACCTTGGGCGATGCTTTAGGTATGGAACTATCCCTGGTCCATGTAGACCCATTTAGGCCTATAAAATGAGCAATAGTCCCTCTGTTCCATACAGTTTCCATAGAAACCACTGTAAAGAATACTCAAGAACTTAAAAATAAATCTAGCATATGACCCAGCTATACCACTCCTTGACATATGACTAAGAGATTCGACATCATACTCTAGATTCTTGTTCAATCATGTTTACTGCTGCTCTATTCTCAGTATCTAGGACATAGAAACAAACTTAATGTCCATACATGGACGGATAATGAAAATGTGGTAAATATACACTATGGAACACTATTAGCTATAAAGAAAAATGAGATCATGAGCTAAGTAGGTAGATGGATGGACCCACACAAAGTCATACTGAGTGACCAACCCAGACTCAGAAAGACAAATATCATGTCTTCTCTCATTATAGACTCCTAGCTCGATATCTTTATATGTGAGTACATACCTGTAGTAACTATAGAAACCAGGAAATTAAATCAGAATCATTACCAGGATGGGGAAACTGGAGAACAATAGAGAGGAATAGCAGGAGAAATGAGAAGAAGGGAGCAGGGTCCTCAGAGGAGGGACAAGGGCAAATACAAAAGATGAGGGCAAAGTAAAAGGGAGCCATCAGGGTACAAATGGTATGACAGAGCAATGCAGAAAGGGGGCAAGGGTGAGAGAGATAAATACAGAAGAAGGAGGGAGTCCAGTAGAACAACATTACGGATGTCTGAAAATGCCACAGTGAATCATACTATTAATTATTTGCAAATATACACATGCATGCACACACACACATACATAAAACAAAACAAAACAAAAGTCACAAAAGCTCCAACCTACACATAACTCTATGTATAAATACACACATTCAGTTTTAATGATTTTTTTTTTCTCATCTGGGTTGATGATGCTCCCTCCAAGGGCCAAAGACCAGCTAAACAAAAAACCTTCCACACCAGACATAGGGGGCCTTCTTTTGAGTTGTTGGCCAGGGATGTCCAAGAGACCCCCAAAACATACAGCCTCTTGCTGTTGCTCTTGGTTATACACCCCCTCCCCAGAGATGGAAGGTAAATCCTGATTGTTGAAGATACTATGCACCTTATAAACAGGGCCCAGAGTCCCCTGACCTGAAAGCGCCATCCCTGAGGACTAGCTTTCATGGTATCAGCAGGTACCCTGCAAGTTTCTAAAGGAGGGAGGTAGCTAACAGTCCTACCCAGCTATGACATCTAGGAGCTACATCAACAACCGGCAATGACATGATCACCTCAAAGGTGCAGTAGCGGCACACATACCTTGGCAGCAACCAACAGCTCTCCAATTGGACTTAAGATCCACGCAACAAGAAAAGACCATGCCTGGCACCGGAAACCTAGCTAACTCCTAGTTGAAATCATGGTTATTGGAGGAGAGTCTACAACCAGTAATTTAAGCCAGCACCCTCCCTAATGACAATCTATAAACATTTGCCCTTTTATCCACAGAGAAGTGCAGTCTTCTTCACCCTCCACTGAGGAACCTTCTCTTTGCAACGGTCAGAGACTATTCCAGAAAACCACAGTTGCCCAAGTCCTCATCACAGAATAAGATCAAGACTTCTCCTGCTCCTCTACAATCAGACTACCTCCTACACCTCACGATTTCTGACCATGTTCTTTAACATCAAAAAGAGCCTACATATCCCATGCCATCTCCAAATCCTCTGGCAAAGTAGAACACACGAACCGTATAGTAAGAGTCCCTAGCCAAACCATCCACAGACTGGTACTTAGACTGGATCAGCTATTTCCCATACCACTTCTTCTGGGTTTTCATCTTACTCCTAATACTGACATCTCCTAGTTTAAATATATACATGTCAGGTCCAAGGGTACCCCGGCCTACTCCCAAAAAGGGCAGGCCCACTGATTTGGTTCAAAGTTGAGTTTAGGCCCAACTTAAACTAGTTTATAGAAGGATTTCAAAGCCCATGCTAGCCTCCTGGCCCTGTTCCCCTCACCCATTACTCTAGCACTATGCTAGCCCCAAGGCTGTTAGAGATCCCTCTTCTCTTTATAACAAGGTTTTCTCCTTGCCCCAACTATTCTCAATATCCTCCCTTCTCTGGCCCTGGTCATGTCCTGACTGCTTTTTTCTTCTATGCTCTGGACTCTTCCAGGTGACTCTAATTGTGTTCTCTCTCTCTCTCTCTCTCTCTCTCTCTCTCTCTCTCTCTCTCTCTCCCCTTCTCTCTCTCTCTCTCCCTCTCCTTCTCTCCCTCTCCCTCTCCCTCTCTCTCTCTCTCACACACACACACACACACACACACACACACACACACACACACACACACTAAAATCCTTCCCCCAACAAAGGAGTCATTTCAGTGGCTTATTTCATCCCTCACATAATATCAAATAAACTAAAAAAGGGTGTCCAGTGGATTGGTTTTGAATCCAGAAACACACAGGGAGATTTCTGGACTGGTCTAGAGGACTCGAGAAAATGAGTCCTGATCAATCAAGTCCCCTCCCACAGTGCCGGCTTTAAGGACCTTACTAAGCTCAGGTAGCCCTAGCTGATTTATCAGGCCCCCAATCTGCCCACAGGCCTTGCTTCCTTTCATCCCTCCTGTTGGTTACCTCCTGCCATGTCAAGGCAACCTCATCTTCACTATATGCCCTCTCCCAAAGGAACAGGTAAGACTCCCCTAAAACACAAGGTTCTTCAGAAAATGTCTGTCCTACTGGTTGCCCGATCTTCAGTCTGTTCGAATCTAACTAAAATTCCCAGTATCACTGAGGGTAAGAGAAGAGACCTGATTTCCCAGGGCTAGTTAAGTCTTCCCTGAAACCCAAATCCTCCCCATTCACATCCAATCCCACTCCCTAACACCTCCTAACATGTCCATGCCTTACCGGCTTTTCCTTGACACTAGGACCTTCCACCTAATTAAGGAAAAACCCCCATAATTAACTAATTTCACCTAATCAGGATACAACTTTTCACCACCTTGTCCCCAGGGCACTCATTTTCCTTATGGCACAACTGGAAAGGTAAACTGTGCCCAATAACCTGTTTCAACCTTTTCCTTGTCTCTCCTACAGCACAGGGCTGATTTGGACAGGCTGTTCAAATGCCTACCTATATCTGCCTGCTAACTGGACAGGGATCTGTATACCCTGGCCCACGTGCGCACTCTTGCCTACCACTTCTCTCATCCTTCCAGACAGCCCACTCCCCATGCTGGCCTCTACTCCAATAAAACCAAAAACAGCTATCTGATTCATCCCTGACTAACAACCCTCGGCATCCTCTACAGGATTGGAACTGGGTGGCCTAGGGATCTTTACATCAGTTAACTGATAGCTCTTAACTTCTGGCTCTCCAGCTCTAAGAAAGCTTTGAGGAAATTTCTGATCAGCCTGATACCCTTCAGAATCTTCTTGGTGGTGGTGGTGGTTTCTTTCTTTTCTTCTTCTTTTTTCTTTCTTCTTCTTCTCCTTCTCCTTCTCCTTCTCACCGCCCAGCAGGTACTTGGTTCTTTGGCTACAGATCTCCTGCTCACAGCACACAGTGGGATATGCATTCTCCTATAGGAATAATGTTGCTTCTACATCAACAATTCAGAACTAGTTTAGGGCCAAAAAAACTTACCAGGCACAAAAATCTCAACAAGTTTCACTCCAAACGGGCCCCCTCCCCTTCCTCCAGATACTTATGTTTTTCACTTTGCTGCTTAAACACTATACAGAGAGTGTTTACTGATATCACCCAGGGCACCACACTAGACAAGATAAAGTCAATGTTCTTCTCAGATACATATAGATACATACACATATACACATACATGCATATGTCTTAGGGTTTTATTGCCATGAAGAGACACTAAGACTAAGGCAACTCTTATAAAGGCAAACTTTCATTGGGGCTGGCATATATATATCTGGGGTGCCACTTTTTGGATGTAACTACTCCCTGATTGGGGGGGGGAGGGGGGTTGTTATTTTGGGATTCTTGGCTCTGGAGTGACTCTGATCTGGAAAAAAGGAAATTTCCACCTTTCCTTAAAACCAAGGCCCTAAACCGGGTTCAAAGTTCCAGGAAGTCAGCTATTTGTACAATTCCCAAAGGTTGAAAAAGAAAAGCAGCTGACTCCAACCGCAGTGGTTGCAGAAACAGACAGCAGACCTATCTTTCCTCCTGTAGTTAAAACAAACTTATCTAGAAAAAAAAAAAAAAAACAGCTTATCTCCCCCATTCTGTCCTCAACGAAACCCTGTCCTTCCCTTCACTCACTCTTAACTATAAAGACTATAGTCACAGTGGGGGCTTGGGATGCCCCTCGGAGGCTAAGTAGGTCTGCCTCATTCTAGTGAGGCTGGTCTGAATTTTCATTGTTTCCTTTTTCTTTTTCTTTTCTTTTGTTTTTTTTTTTTCAAAGATTTATTACTATATGTAAGTATACTGTAGTTGTCTTTAGACACATCAGAAGGGCATCAGATCTCATTACAGATGGTTGTGAGCCACCATGTGGTTGCTGGGATTTAAACTCAGGACCTTTGGAAGAGCAGTCAGTGCTCTTAACCGCTGAGCCATCTCTCCAGCCCATTATTTCCTTTTTCAATTTCAGTTCTTACAGGGATAAACTGGCAGGGCTGGGGCCTGAGGAAACAGTGGGAAAGTTAAAGTTCTGATGTCCTTTGAGGTTTGTCAAGTCTAGTAGGAAGTTCAGGTTGGTCTCCCACCAAAAGCGAGTCCAGAGTGGGTCCAGAGGCACACAAGACTGAAGCACAGTCAAGCGGAGTAGCAGCAGAAAGCCCACATCCTCTCTCTTTACCAGGACCCATGGCTCTGTAGAGGCTCTGCATCTGCAGCATGGGTGACAACTGACAGCTGGCCACAACAACTCTGTCTGCAGCCCACCTCCTTGACACCGAGGATCACACTGGCTCAGTCTCCTGCCCCAGCTGCTTATAGCGAATGTGTGGGAAAGCACAAGGGTATGGCTCTGGTGTTGTGCTGGTGTCTGAAAGAGATGAGAAGTCAGATGCCAGACAGTGCTCAAAACACGGTGGGCCACCTTGCGTGTGATCCTGTATTTATCTCACAGGGTGAACAGCAGCAGCGGCCGCAGACATTCCTCTGGTTCGGCCTCCTCTCAACCAGCTCCTATGGATTTATCAAGAAGTGCTTTTAGACTTCTGTGTAAACAGTTCTAAGCCTCAAGACATAAAGTACTGCTTCTTAAGTCTTAAGTGAGTTAACTCCTTTGATGTTTACATTTCTACTGGAACTGACCAGTCTGACTAGAATTATGTAAGAAAAACAAACCGTTAAGTAGGCTTTGGATTCTGTAACAGCGGGTGTCTGTCTGTTAATGTTTCAATTTTAAGACAGGAAAAGTTACAACACTGGGTTTCAACTAACTTGGGAATTCTTCAGCTTTGAGTGTTTGCTCCGCATGTGTGTCTGTATACTACATGTATGCCTGGTGCCTGGAGAAGCCAAAAGAGGATGCTGGATGCCCTGGAACTACAGTTACAGACTGCAGTGAGCCATATGTGAGTGCTGGGAATTGAACCCAGGTCCCCTGGAAGAGCAGCCAGTGTACTGTTAAATAGGGAGCCTTCTCTCCAGCCCCACAGATTCAGATATTTTTATAAATAAACAGTACTTATATTTCAAAAAATTTTTTTAATTTTATGTATGTGAGTACACTGTAGCTGTCTTCAGACACCCCAGAAGAGGGCATCAGATCCCATTACAGATGGTTGTGAGCCACCATGTGGTTGCTGGGAACTGAACTCAGGGCCTCTGGAAGAACAGTCAGTGCTCTTAACCACTGAGCCATCTCTCCACCCCAACATTACTTAATTTTAAAGTTATTAAGATTTTTTAAGCTAATTTTTAGGGAGACACAGTTTATACAATATCATTATTCTGAATTCCATGTCTGCCACTTGAAATTAATGCTACATTCAGCCTTTGTCAGAGATGTTTCTTATTGTAATCTGAGGCAGTTAATGCAGAAACACACAACTGGCCAAAGTGTCAAGGACAAGTGACGGGGTGTTCCACCCTACATGGACATCTGCGCCCCTGGGAAAAACTCGGAGCAGTGCAGAAGAGGGTGAGGAAAGGCTCTAAGCCCAGACTGATTTGGCTGAAGATTTTTAGCTTTCAGGCGATTGTTGCTGCTGCTGCTGCTCCTCCTCCTGCTCCTCCTCCTGCTCCTCCTCCTGCTCCTCCTCCTCCTCCTCCTCCTCCTCCTCCTCCTCCTCCTTACTCTTCCTTTTCTTCCTTCCTTCCTCCTTCTCCTCCTCTTTAACAATTAATGGCACTGGAATTTTGATGAGGAGTCCATGGACTCTGTAGACTGCTTCTATTAAGCCGGTCATCTTCACCACGGTGAACCTTCTAATCCACGCGGAGGTCTTTCCACCTTCTAGTGCCTTCCTCCATGTCTTTCTTTATCCCAGAAGTCTTTCATTGCCTTCCTTAGAAGGTATGCTATCCACGACAACCATGAGGTTCTAGCCCTGACTTCTCAGCATGTTAGTGGGATACAGTACACAGTACAGCCACAGTTGTGCTGTGCTCATTTTGCGTCATTTTCAGCCACTTAGCTGAAAGTGTTTATCGGTCAAGTTTTCTGATGGAGTTTTCTGTTTTCTTTTATATAAAATCATAGAATCGACAAGTTAGGAAACTTTAATGCCTTCTTTTTTTATTTGTATTCCTTTTATTTATACTTGTCCTGCTGATCTAGATGAGACTCCTAGTACTGTATTGAACAAGAATGGAGAAAGATGGCACGCATATCATGCTCTTAGTTTGATTGGAAATACTTTGATTTTTTTCATCTCATTTAGTATAATATTAGCTACAAGTGTGCCACATATAACCTTCATTATTCCCACTTTCTTTGGGACTTTTCTCCTGAAGGTCTGTTGGATTTTGTCAAAAGCCCTTTTTGCAGCTACGGAGATGATCTTGTGAGTTTTGCTTTGAGTCCATTTATTTATTTATTTATTTGGTTTTTTTTCCTAGACAGGGTTTCTCTGTGTAGCCCTCGTTGTCGTGGAACTCACTCTGTAGACCAGGCTGGCCTCGAACTCAGAAATCCGCCTGCCTCTGCCTCCCAAGTGCTGGGGATTAAGGCGTGTGCCACCACTGCCCGGCTTTTCACGTGTTCTTAAATCTCCTGATTGAGAAGATAACAAATAGCTTACTCAAATAAGGAAGCTGACACAAGACATGAATGGGGAATTTTAAAAAGACTCAGAAATACTGAAGAAAAAAATAATCTGAACTGTTGGAAATGACAAAGATACTAATTCACAGAAGAAGCTCTGTAGAAAGTCTCAGAAACAGAATGGATCAAGTAGAAGACAGACTACCTGAGCTTGATGATAAAGTCCAGAACTGGAACAATGTAGCAAGGACAACGATAAAATCAGAAGATGTCAGTGGGAAACTCAAGACATATGTGACACTCTGGAAAGATCAAACCTATGGGCAAAAGGCGTAGAAGGGGAATCTAGCTCTAAAGGCACAGAAGACATTAAAGGGGTGGGGGGGAAAGACAGTTTTCTAGAGTTAGGGAAAAAGATGCTTACCCAGGCAGTACTGGTTAGTAGGCAAGTTAGGAGCATTTTCTTGAGAAATGAGTGATGTTGGGGGTCCCAGCTCACTCCTGGACAGGCATTCCAGGGTTGTATAAAAAAAGACTAGTGAGCCATGGGGTGCAAGGCAGCAAGCAGCACTCCTCCATGGCCTCTGCTTCAGTTCCTGCCTCCAGGTTCCTGCTTCAGTCCCAGCTCTGACTGTCCTCAGGCTGTGATGTGCAAGTACAAGGTCAAAGTCCTTTCCTCCCAAGTTGCTTTTTGTCAGTGTGCTGTCATAGCAATAGAAAGCTAAATAGGACAGATACCAAGAGATTTTCCAAATGAATGGACCTAAGAGGCAAGTGCCAGGGTTCTAATATCTAACAAAACAGGCTCAAATCAGAACTAGTGATAAAGGATAAAGATGGTCACTTCATGTTGTTTAAGAGAACATTAAGAGGTCATAATGACTGTTAACACATATGCAACCAATTTCATTAAGCAATAATATATAAGGCATATACACTCTTGGGCTTGAGTTATAGCTCAATATAGTACCTGCCAAACAGCCACAATGCAAGTAAAGGTAAAAGAAAAACAGAATGAACAAATAAATACAAGATAAGTACTTACCTGGTGTGGTGGTGCACACTTTTAGTCCAGTACTTGGGAGGCAGAGGCAGGAGGGTATAAGTTTCAGGTCAGTGAGATTTTCACATCCAGATCCAGGACACCCAGTACTACATAAAAACCCTGTCTTTAAGAAAAAATGTGGAGAAGGCATGAAATTAAGAAGTGATTCCAGGCCACAGCTCTCCATACCCAAATCCTACCAGGAGAGAGCTGGTCTCCCAGGAGTGCCGACACACCTGAGAGCACAGGTGAGACCATCACTTCTGCTCAAATTCCTGGCCAAAGAGGGATCTGCCTAAAGCCATCAGGACACAAGAATCAAGGAACAGCAGAGGGCAGGATCCTACAGGTTTCTGTCTGTGCCATGGTGCTGACCCTGTGCCACAGCTCTCCATCCTCAAATTCCTCCCTGAGAGAACTGGTCTCCCAGAAGTGTGGGCACACAGGCTTACAGGAAGGACAAGCCACAGTTAGAGACAGCAAGACCAGGAAGCACCAGAGATAACTGGAAGGCGAGAGGCAAGGGCAAGAACATATGCAACAGAAACCAAGGCTACTTGGCATCATCAGAACCCAGTTCTCCCACCATTGCACGCCATGGATACCCCAACATGCTGGAAAAGCAAGACTTTGATTTAAAAACACATCTCATAATGATTATAGAGGACTTTAAGAAGGACATAAATAGCCCCAGCCCCTCCCTCTTGCCACCCTCTGTGTGTGTCCCACCCTCATGGGCTTTGTGGCCTAAGTGAAAAAAAAAAAAAA
>JADRCD010116215.1:0-20508 GCA_019843815.1 Montemys delectorum
GTAAAACTGCCTCCTAAATTAGTTATGCTTATACCCACAGAGAAAGTGCTGCTTTCAACCTTGTCCAGGGGAGTCTCTCTCTCTCTGCAGCCAATGTAGCGACCCGTTAGGTGCTGAGAAAGAGACTGTGAATGCTCAGCCCTAAATAGAACACATTGCTCCCTAAAGCTCAGGAGACATCATTATGGAAGAGGGAAAGAAAAGAATGTAAAGGCCAAAGAAGGGTACTGTGAGATGACTTCCAGGCATGGCAGGCAGCAGTAACTGGGCTTTCTGGGTTACAGAGAGAAGGGTGAGGGAATGAAGACAGGAAGGACCAACGGAAGGAAAGAAGAGAAAACAGAAGCAGACAGGAAGGTGGGAGAGAGACATGTTGGGGACAGCCAGGGATAGTGGGAGAGGAGAGAATCAAGATACTGTGTATTCATGTTTGAAACCTTGAAGGATAAAAGACTTAAAAAAAAAAACACTATTGATATATCAACAATCTACTTGACTGTCCAGAGATATATAAACTGAGTCAAAGAAGTCTTTTGTTTGTTTGTTTGTTTGTTTGTTTGTTTCGAGACAGGGTTTCTCTGTAGAGCCCTGGCTGTCCTGGAACTCACTTTGTAGACCAGGTTGGCCTCGAACTCAGAAATCCACCTGCCTCTGCCTTCCTAGTACTGGGATTAAAGGCATGCGCCACCACTGCCCGGCTACTCAAAGAAGTCAATCCACTTACATAATATTTCAGCAATAATCAAATTACAGAGCTGAAGAGGAGCTTAGTGCCTGCTAAGGGTAGAGGTGAAGGAGAAAGATGTGGCAATCATAGCAAACTTGCATGATGACGCCATGCCATGCCATGCCATGCCAGACTGTACCAGGTCAACGTCTGCAGGGCACTTGCCCTGGGAAACCAGGTGAAGGGTACTTAGGATCTGTGTGCTAGCTCTTTTATTTATGTTAAATGAAAATATAATTCCACAGTTCCCCTACTCCCTTCATCCTCACCCACGAGCCCCTGCCCTAGCTCCCTCTGTGTGTATCTTCACTCTCTTTCAGCTACATACTAATCTACAACGCGCTCAAAGGCTCAACTCTTAAAAATCCATAACGGTTACAAGAAAATCTAACCAACAAGCAAGGCTTAGCATTTATTAAATAAAAGCAAACACACAGCCAGATCTTCAATCTAATCAACATGGTGGTGGTGGTTTTGGGGGTGCAACAAAAAAAATCAATAAGGGTGTGTGTTGAGAAAAGGGGGGTCCTTTGACTTTGCCCCAGAGCTTAAACCATCACCAAACACGGGTGTTTCTGCACGGCAATCTGTCAGAGCTTCATTTATTTAACCCTCAGCTCTGCAGGCCAGGTGGGATGGATGAGGAGCGCATTCCATCCTCCTGCTTCACGTCAGGATGCCCTGCATGGCACAAAAGCCCCCTGAATAAAATGTCATCTTTCAGATTCAAAGTGTGGTCTGAGCTACCTCAGCCATAATGACAAATGCAAAATCTCATCTTACAGGACTGTAACAAGCAGGGAAAGACACCTGGGATAAACCCCTAACAGCTCCAGGGCTTTGTATAACAGTGGGTGCAAGCTACATGTCCTTGTCCCTAGTAAGTGGGCCACCTTCCCTCATCTCGGCTCCTACTGCAGATTCAATCTGGGGTTTCACATTGTGAAGGTGTTCTGCAGCGGAGTTAGTCTTGGGCCCCTGTGACAAAAGTCCTCAGTACTGTTTTGCTTTTTGGTTTTTTGTTTTTTTTTTTTGTTTTTTTTTTTTTTTTTTAATTGACACATCCCAGGTGTTGCTATTGTCTGGTTAACTTCTTATCAATTCCACTGGAACTGACAAGGATAAAGAGGTATTTCTCAAATAATACATGGTGCTCTCACCCTTAACCCCAGCACTCAGGGAAAGTGGAGACAAGTGGGGAGTTCTGGGCCAACCACAGGCTACATAGAGATCTGTCTCAATAAAGAGAGGTAACTTTACACGTGGAAGGGCTCCTGTCACTCTGTGACCCCCTTCCTGATGCCACTTGGCTCTGCATGGGGTTTCCTGTCATGCAGGAGCCACTGACTTGCACAGTCCCCCTACAGAGTGAGGTGGTTTCAGCCTCTTTCAGGAATGCCTTTCCTCTGCGACCACGTGCTCATGGTGCTTCATCAGGCCATCAGGCAGGTCTGAATGGAACTGCCTAAGTTCTCCCTGGCCCCAGCAATCTCAGCAGTGCTCTCACGAGAGTCCTTTACTCCAGCTTTCCCCAGGCAGCAAGATTCAACCTGAGCTGTCAGAAAAGCCAGTCCCTGTAACAAAATGAAGGTAAGCCAGTGGTGACATTAACATGAAGTCCATCAAGGCTTACCCAACGGGGTCATCACAGGAAAACTAAAGAGACTTAGAAGGGACCCTATCTGTGTACAGAAGTTGTAAATAGCTTTTCCTAGAGAAATCAGGGACATTTTAATAAAAGAAGGCATAAAATGGTCTTAGAAGATGCCTTTCCTGAGCATCACACTCTTTTTTAGGGAGTACAGCACAAGATGCTGGCCAAGAGTGAACTTCTCTCCCTGAAGCTCAAAGAGCTAGCTGTTCTACAGATGAGATTCCTTTATTATCTTTATCAAAAATATCCATGCTCAGCAGAAATTTACAAAGCCCAATGCAGTACAGACAGACAGACACGTGTGTGCGTGCACACACACACAAGAGAGACTGAAAGGCAAGACTGACTAGCTAGCAGGTGACAGAAATGAAATGGTACATAGTATCCTTCCTGATTTGGAGAAGCTATCACATATTTCCATGTGCACAAAAAGCTGAAGAGCTGAGCCTGTTAAAACACAGCAGCAATCTAAAAGAGCTTGTCACTTCCTCCTGTGATTTTCGTCATATACACAAGCAATCTAATGGATTCCCTCCATCTGGAGATCAGCTACAGCCAGCCTGGGGTGCTGTGACAAACACTCAAGACAAGATGGCTCAGTAAACCATTTCTTCCTCAGAGTGATGGAGGACAGAATGTCCAGACCTTTTTGTATTTCTTTTTTTTGTTGTTTTGGTTTGTTGAGATAGAGTCTCACTCTGTACCTCTGGCTGGCCTGGAACTCACTATGCAGACCAAGCTGGCCTTGAACTCAGAGATCTGTCTCTGCCTATGGAGTACTGGGATTAGAGGTGTGCTCCATCACATCCAGTGCTGTTTTATTTGGTTTTTTTAGAAGTATTTTATTTTTAATTCTAAGTATGTGTGCTTCTGTGTGGGTGATTATGCGTGAGTATAAGTGTCCACTGAGACCGGAGACAGGAGATCCCCGGAGCTGGAGCTGGAGTGAACGGTGAAGCACCTGGTTTGGACTATGAGAACTGAGCCTGGGTCCTCTAGAACAGCAACAAAGGCTCTTAACAACTGAGCATCTCTAAACCCCCATAATTTTTTTCTCTTTAATACCCACAATGTCTCCTTTATGTAAAGGTGTGTTACAGATACTCTCTGGTCATCTGGCTTTTGAAATGAAACTCTCCTGGTTGGTTTCCTAACTGTGTACATAGCATCCTGCAGCAGAGAGGCCCTGGTGATCAACAGCTGAGTCAGCCATATTCTGTTTATGTCCTTGGTTATCAGAGGAGCTAAAGCAATAGAAAACAGCGTGATTTTTCCAATCCTTGTGCAGGTGCTGATGAATAGGAAAATATTTTGACTTGATCACAGAGAAATTTTATACCCATGTCAGAGGACACACCCTGAGTGTCCTCTACCTACACATAGAATAACTATGTGCCTTGGGACACGATGGCTTCAATTTACAACCAACTAGCTTCTACTGGGTCATATGGCCTCATGGTGACAAGAGGTTCCCTCTGTCTGGGAACTGTCTCTCTCACTGTAGCAAACTGTCTAGCAAGTAGGGAGAGAAGCTGTTCTGGGTTTAATAGGACGAGGCAGCATTAACTCTGGCCTAATGTGTCCTAGCATCAAACACATACTGCATCATTATGGACTGTAACGCTTTGCTAACGAGTTAAAAAGATTTCATTACGAAGCCTGAATGTCCTTCCTTTGGTGATGCTGGCTTCAAGATAAGACCGTCAATAACAGAAACACATCAGTAACAATCCCAGAGGTAGCTACCACCGAACACCGAGGACCAAGCACCATACCACACAAACGATTCAATTTAACCTTCTCAATAATCCTATAAAGGGCTATTTTTCTTATTTATAGAAGCAGAGACTCACACATTAGAAACTGCAGAGCCTGTACTGGGTGGAAAACAGATCCAACTCTGGTTGCCCAGCTCTTAACTGCCACTAAAATTAGAACAGGTTTAATCTTCCCACTTTGCTGCTTATAAACCTCATCTGTGTACTCTGGCAGAAAGTTGGGGTGACCCCATTTAGCTGAACTTATGGTTCCAGACACTCTCACTCAGGACCCCACTATCCATCCTGAAACCGGACACCCCTCTCCCTTTAAACACAAGTTCCTAGCCAGCCCTGCTCTCTGAGTCTTCTAGGGATCCAGTCTGCTGTGGGGACCTTCTCCACAAGACCCACATCTTTGGCCCGACCCACGCATCTTTGCTTTTCTGGTCAGGCTGGATCCCAGCAAGCTACTCCAGGAATATTCCTGACGCCACACCTGTGGAGCCTGACTCCCAGGAGAAATAACTAGCAGAACCAGACTTCTGCGAAACTCAGTGTCCAAATGAGTAGCACTCTATCTTCAAATATCACTCTGACACAACAGAGTAGATGAGCCACAGACACTGTCCATGTTTGAATGTGTCAGCAGGCAAGTCTGCTGAGGTCTGCATGGAGGCAAGCGAGGTAGTCACGAATGGTGCGGAGACGGGGGTCTCTCCTCTGGGGACAAGAAACACTCTGCAGTAAGACAGCAGTGTCTGTGGAACACTGAGGACACACCACAGCCCACTGTGCTAAAACCCTCAATCATGTACTGTGTAAACCAGTAGAAATTCACCCTTCCCCACTTACTGTCTATTTTAAGACCACCTTTTTATTTTTAACTCACAGAATAACTATACGCTTACAAGGTACAGTGTGACAGTCTGCACGTATATAGAACATGTGATGGTTGTCACTGTAACCATACACATCATCTCAGACATAGCACTGCTGCACACTAAGAACACCCAAAACCATCTCTAGTAGCTACATCCATGCTTCAGTGCTGTCAGCCACGGCTGTTCTGCACTACAGAACATGACACCTGTGAATATCGGCTCCATGTCTCTCTCCCCGCCCCCTTCCAAGATCATCCCACTAGCACTTCTATGAGATTCACCTTTGAGCTTCCTTGTCTACATAAGAAGATGTGGGGACTGTCTTTCTCTGAGTGACTTATTCCCTCCTCCTAGGATAACGCTCTCCAGTTCTATCCACGTTACAAAGAGGATCAACAGAATTATACTGTTTGTGTATATCTTATTTTTTTTACTCAACTCAGCTGACAGACAGGTTGGTTGGTTCCACTTCCTGGCTTTTACAGATGGCACAGCAATAAACTCCCAAGTATGGGGTCTCTTCAACATACTGCCTTCCTTCCTCTGCAAAGCACCAGTGTGGGATCACTAACCTGTTCTATCAGGTACCTTCTCATCCTCTACTGTTGTCTGAGTTCTTCCCCTTCCGTGAATTCATTCATAGCCCATCGACAAAGATTGGGTTGAGCCTACCCAACCTGAAAGAATCAGCCCTTAAACTGTTTGTCCACAAAGCTCATTTTCAATGTACATCACCAGACTTGCTTTTCATTCCTGTCTCTCCAGTTTCATTCTCAGCGATGAAGCAAACTAGACAGTAAAATGTATCTGCACTGACAGATGCATGAGCAGGGTAAGCCTTCAAGAAACCGAGGTCAGGAACGAGACGGGGATACAGCACAAAGAGCTGTTGTTAGGGACAACCAGCCAACTGAAGAAAACACTTCATGAGGGACTGTCCCGAACTCAATCACTCCACAGTGAAAGCAAGATTTCTCAATATTAAAAAGTGGCACCATTCACTTTAGCACACACGACATTGGGGTGAAACAGATCGGCAAGGCCCCTGTGCAAGGATAACATGCATTTGTGAAATAGTCCTTATTTTTATTAATCCTTTTTTTCTTTTTTTCAAAAAGTGGGCAAATAATCTAACGAGACATTTCTCAAAAGGAAGTGACAAAGAAGTACATGAAAAATACTTGGTGTCACCAAGGAAACTGAGAAATCACCACCTACCAGTGAGAACGGCTCTGATTAAGAAAAGAAAACACTAGTGGGGACAGGAAAAAAAATGCCAAAATCGTTCCAGCGAGGAGTGTAGATAATGCTGTCCCTGACAGAATGGGGAAACAAGCCAGGCACACGGAAGCAAGTCAGGACACATACCCAAGTCAGGCACAGCAAGAAGACAGCTATTCAGTGGTCTCACTTGTGGGAGTTTAAATGTTGATTTCACAGAAAAAAAAAGGTAGGAAGGTAGAGGGTGGGGCGGGGACAAATGTCTATGGATACACTATTGACATGAACATGAACCACAGGCCGCTGGGATGACAACAGCCTGTGACTACTCTCCTCCAGAGATCTGCTACGTTTCTGGACTGCTGATGGTCTCCACCAGAATGCTTGTCCTGTTTGATCCCCAGATTGTGTGTGTGTGTGTGTGTGTGTGTGTGTGTGTGTGTGTCTGTTTCCTTATTTCCTATTTTCATTCCCGAGTGCTCTCATCAGGTCAACCCCAAAGCCGTTCAGGTAGCAGCAAGGGGAGAGAGATGGGACAGAAACAGATCAGATACTAGGTACGATGGTGCAGTGGGGAGAACAGCTTCCAGTGTTCTGTAGCCTAGCAGAATGGCTGTAATGTACAATAGTTTATCTATATTTTAAAGTAACTAGAAGAGTTTGAAGGATCTCAGTGCCATTTGATCATAATATATTTGTATGCATGTATCAAATGTCTATAGTATACTCTCTAAATATGTACAATAATTGTTAACTAAAACTTTAGAAAAGAAATAATCAGATACTCTTTAGCTATTAAAATTCATTAAAAAACACCACCACCACCACAACAAAACAGGCTTGGCTGGTATGGGGGGGTACCTAAGGAGGAATGCTATATAATAGCATTTCCTTGCTACTGAAACATTCCCTCCTACAAGAATGCTTAAGACAGAAAAGAACTCAAAACCACTGCAGGAAGTCCCTGAAACTGACAGGATTCAAGAGGCAGTAACCACTCTCAGAAGCCAAACTCCAAAGGAGACTTTAAGACAAAGCCCTTTGAATAAGCAGAGATGAGTGAGCTGCCTGGAAGGGCTCAGATCAGCCAAGCCACCTAGAAAGGATACTCAACCGGTTAAGCTGCAGGCTGTGCAGTGTGCTCCACATTCCTAGCTTTGTTTGTTAGCTGTCCTGTCCCTATCACAGGAAAACTTACTGGTTCACCAAGTTGGACTTTAGTAGTAACTGTACTTTGGTCTATCCTGGCCTCCCTAACTAGGATGAGTAGTGGTGTGTGTGTGTGTGTGTGTGTGTGTGTGTGTGTGTGTATGTGGGGGGGGGGAGGGAAGAACAGAGGGAGGAAGGGAGGAAAGTAAGGAGGAAGAGGAAGAAGAGGAGGAGGCATCTTCCCCAGGAAAAGTCTGTTACACAACAAAGGCAGGCAGGTCTCTGTGTCAAAAAAAAAAATTATTAAAAGTAAAAGTAAAACTTCCTTTAATTCCTCAGTTAAATTAGTCACTTTCCAAGTCTTGGTGACAACATGTAGCTGGTGACTACTAGACTAGTCAGTGCAAACAGAATCAACAGAAACTCTAGTAACTAGAAACAGTAGCTCCCGGTCCTGGAGTGGACTCAGCACAGAACCAGGCAGACTGGCAAGACTTGTCTTCCAGGGAATTAAGGGTTAAACAGTTACAGAAACAAGATCAAGAGGATGCCTGCAGCAGTTTAGAATTAAAACAGACTCTCTCCAGCATCAACAGGAAAGGACACCAAGCCTGAATAAAAAAACGAGACTGTGTGGGTTTAAGAGATTTTCAGCCAATTGTAAGGTCCAAAGATTATAAAGCAAAGATATTCCATGAAAAGGGATAAATTCAAAAATAAAAATGAGTATTAAAAACAAAACTATTACTGCTACAAAGACATTAATCTTCTTGTTTGTTTTTTGGACGGGGTTTCTCTAACTCTGGCTGGCCTCAGACTGACAGTGATCCACCTGCCTGTGTCCCCAGTCCTGGGATTAATAAAAAGCGCACCCCAATGCACGTGCGCGACCTTAATCTTAATCTTATTTGCTCCTTTCTGCTCAGATTTGTAATACTTTTTCTACCACAGTTCTACAGTACAGCACTTACCCCAACTACAAGTGCTGGAACACATTAACAGTAAATCTTACCCTACTTAAGTAGGGTACGCTCCAGACAGAGTCATGTGATCAAGTCCAAAGCGGCGGTCCACCTGATAAGGTGAAAAGTGGAGGAGGTGCACACGTAGCCTGCGGCGCACGTTACCCATCTCAAGCGGAGGGAAGGGAGGACAAGGGCGGCAGCTAAAAGAAGGAACGAAGAGCAATCGATGGATCGTTTAATAGGGAGAAAGATCCTCTTTAAAATGCAATAAGGAGGAGCTTTGGTACAGGGATTCTCAGCATGCAGCCTTCAGTCACCCCAGCCTCTGGGCCCTTTTCAGCAAGAAAAAACTATTTTCAGGATACTAGAAGGTTACTTTCCCACCTCCCTCTCACCAGAGACTACACGTGTAAGATCTGAACCTACTAAATGCAGCAGAGTGAGAGGATCCCGGCGTCCTTTACTAAGGCAGGCGTGTAGAGACGGGCAAAAAGAAGCGTCTGGTGTCCATTCGCTCTCTGCTGTTTTATAAAGCACATTTTCTGTGAAAACGTTGTTTATGCTGTCGGGCAATGGGAAAAATATTCTAAAACTTCAATATTAAAGTCACTTTAATTTCAGACAGATTAAACATCGATAGATATAATCTGCATAAGATAAAGCAGAGGCTCATATGTAAATGAAACAAAATGCTAGACAATTGTTGTATTAGGAGCTATGCTGATACTCCTTCCCCCAAGCTTTTATTTCCAAATGATATTGAAAATTTAGTTTTTAAACTTAAATATCCACCACCACCACCACCTCTCCCCCCAAAAAAGAAAACTCAGAAAGAGAACAAGGTTGTTTGGGGTTTGTTGCTGTTTTGTTTTGTCTTTTTTAATGTGCATTGGTGTTTTGTCTGCATGTATGTATGTCTGTGTGAGGATGCCAGATCTCCTGGAACTGTAATCTCAGTCTGTTGTGAACTGCCTTGTGGTTGCTGGGAATTGAACTCAGGTCCTCTGAAAAAGCTGCCAGTGCTCTTCACTGCTGAGCCATCTCTCCAGCCTCCAAGTGAGGGTTCTTTTTAGGTTTATTATTTGTAAGTCTAAGTGTGAGAGTGAGTGTGTGTGTGTGCATGTACATATAAACATGGGTAAGTGCCTATAGAGAGGCCAGAAGGAGATCTGGATGCCCTGGAGCTGCCCTGAGATGGCTGGAAAACTAACTCTAGTCCCCTGCAGGAACAGTGTGTGATCATAACTCCTGAACCATTTTTTAAGTCCCAAGAATAATTCTTTAACACCTGACGTCAGTAGTTAAAAGTGCACATTAACAACTGAACACTCAAATGCTTTACATTTACTGAACTAACCCTTTTGAAAGAAAGCTAGCAATAATAGAACTTAAATATGTTATAATTAAAGGTGCTTGTGAGAGAGTCAATTACCACTTCCCTGCTGACTCAAGCAACATATACAGAACTAAGAAAAATCCAACCCGACCAATTAAACAATATCAAGCTGATTTTCACATTACTGTGTGGGCATAAAATCTGAAAGTTCTTTTTAGTCAAAACACCACTTGCTCTGGTGAGTTAGGGCACTCTCGGATAGTTCCTTGAGCTAGGTCACCTCAGCTAATACTGCAAAAAGAGCACATTCAAAGGGTGATGAGGAAGAGTAACACACAGTCACACACACTTAAGAAAATGCTCTATTGCCAAGTATGGTGGTGCCACACCATTAATCCCAGCACTGGGGAGGCAGAGGCAGGTGGGTTTCTGAGTGTGAGACCAGTCTGGTCTACAGAATGAGCTCCAAAAATAGCTAGGGCTACACAGAGAAACCCTGTCTTGGAAAAACAAAAAAGAGAGGAGATGCTTTATTACAACTCATTATCTTGTATGCTAACTTAAACATATGCATGCATACATACGTACATACATACGGAGACAAAAGAAGGGGAATGTAGGGGAGAGGGAGAGAATGAAGAGAGATGGGGACAAGAAAGGGAGAGGAAGGGAGAGGAGGAAGAAGGGGAGAAGGAAGAAAGCAGGAATGAGTAGAAAGGCAAGGCAGAGCATATGTCATGTTCTCCCCAAAATAAGAACTTGCAAGTGACATTTCATCCCCCGGGCATGCCGCTCATGGTTTGGGAATACATTTCTCTGCAAGACTACGGTGTCATGAGAGCAAAACACTGGGCCTCCAAGTGCACACACTCCCTGCTGTACTGGGCACACACATCCCTTGTATTATGACTAAGAGCTCAGAAGGTTTCCACCAGGGCACAGCCATAGAACAGACATCTGTGAGTTTCTCAAACACAAAATGTTTTCTCTCTGCTTTCTTAGTGTGGAAAACATCACAGAGTGATGCCTATGAGCCAGGTACACAAGCTTACTAAGGGAAAACAATGATTTGAAGATAGAAAAAAAAAATCTTGACCGCTTATACAGAGCAATACAGCTGACATATTGGCTGTGAAGAGCAGGCCCTCTTAGCATCCTATCTCAGCCTGGCTGTGCTCAGCCTACGCTTGCAGCATGGCTGGGGGAGGGGGGTCTGTCTCATGGGGGTACTGATCACTGTAAATGACAGCCCACGGTCTGCAACACAGAAATTATATTTAAGCAAACCAAAAGGCAAAAGACAGAGAGAACAGAAAATTTGGCTCATCACCTAAGAGTGGATTGGCTCTCATTTCAATTCCTGTTTCCCTTTCTGGAGATGAAAGAGAAGCAGAGATGATTGCAATTAAAATGATTTTCATGGTGGCACGTGCAACTTCTTTATTAATACCATCTCCAGACAGGTAGAAAGGCAATGTGGTGCCAGAGAAAACACTCCACAGTCACTGTAAAACAGTTTCCACGACTATTCCTTGGAAACACTAGTTTTAATCACTACATCAATTTAATTATGAAAAACAAATGGATTTAGAAGCCAAGAATTTTTAAAAAATGTGAAAAGGTAACAAGCAGCACTCACTTCCCTTCTAGCACGAGTCAGCACGCTGATTCCTTCCCTCCCTGACTCACGGGGAAGGTTAGATGCCAACCCAGAGGGCAGAACGTGTGGCCTTGAGGTACTCAGAGAAGGAAAGGGACCACCAGCGTCAGAGTGGCTTCTGGGAAAACCCTGCATTGGCCTGAACCAAACCAAACCAAAACAAAACAAAACAAAAAACAAAAAACAAAGAGCCGCAGAACCATCTTTAACTTACTAATTAAATTACACTTACTTACTTTCCTATTAAAATTAGGGGTGCTGTTATCAGAAGTGAGGCCGCAGATGTGGCCTGGTATCTAAGTAAAACAGGCTTTGCCTCTGACCCCCAGTGCCCTTGGCAGGCCCTCTGCAGCAGCTGCATTTACAGGCTCAAGATGTTGACATCAGAGGGAAGGGCCCCAGGTCCAGGGTCTTCCTATGCAGGGCTGAGTACATAGGCAGGTGGCTCAGCTCCTGCTGCCGGGTTTAGGGAAGCTTACAGAACACAGGCCTAGGCCCTTCAGGGAACATCGATGGGCAGGGTGACTGAGAAAGGCAGAAATGTGCATGCAGAGGAGTCAGCGGTGAGACCCTGCAAGGGACCCAGGAGCTTCTGGATGAGGCAAGGATGAAAGCTGACACACAGGGGTAGTATCTGAAACAGAACAGGGTCAGCTCCTTCACCAGCAAGTATACATTCTCTTACATCACTTGATAGGCACAAGCATGAGCAAAAGCCATCACTGACTGGGGTGTGAAGCCAGCCTTCAAATAGAGGCATTAGATTTCAGACTACAGACGGTACGTTCACCACAAATGCTAAGCTGTAATCTTATTTCTTCTAGTGATTTCTGGTCCCCGTGAAAGGCATAGGCAGTACCTCTCTAGCTGAGGTGGGGCAGGAAGGCAGGACTTAGATCAGTGATTCTCAACCTGCGAATAGTGACCCCTATGGGGTGGGAGGTGTCAAATATCAGATGTCCTGCATATCAGATACTCAGATTACAATTCATAATAGTAACAGCATTACAGTCATGAAGCTGCAACGCAATGCATCTTCTGGTTGGGTGACCACAACACGAGGAACTGAATTAAAGGGCCGCAGCATTTGGAAAGTTGAGAACCACTGCACTGGGTGGTAGTGAGGATGCTTGTGAGACAGAGGGAAGAAGTATTTTGAGGTCAAAGGTCTGCTGTCATGAGGTAGGGACAGCTCTGCTCTTTTGGGACCTGATGTCTATGTGATGAGCTAACTCAAGAATCCAGTCTGCTGGATTGAGAGTGAGTGTCATGTACAGGAGACTGGGGCAGGCTCCCTGAAGTGGTGGCGTCCTGTTCGGAGAGCTTAGGTAGGTGGCACAGTAGCAGAAATGGGGAAGACAGTGTTTCAGGCATGGGCTGAAGGCATTAACCAACAGAGACACCAGGAAGCGAGAGTCCAGGCTGACTCAAAATAGAAGGGCAGCCATTGTAAAAAGAGACTCAGGCATGGTTGTGTACACCATTAACCCCAGCAGCTGGCCACACGGGCAAGGACAACTCTGTGAGTTCAAAGTCAGGCTGATCTAGAGTTCCAGGAAAACCACCAAGGTTACATAGTGAGACCTTGCAGGGTAGGAGGGGAGGAAACAAGGAGGGAGGGAGGGAGAGAGGAAGACTCCCTCCCCAATCGCACACACACCCAACCCCAGGCAGAAAAGCCAAGGCCCTTAACATAGATGAGCCCATGAACACATTCTCCTAGATAACAAACTGAGCTCAAGACTGGAAAGACGGGTGGGGAACCAGAGTGGCAGAACTGAAGAACAAAGCTGAGCTCAAGACTGGAAAGACGGGTGGGGAACCAGAGTGGCAGAACTGAAGAACAAAGACTGGAGCTCATTCAGCGTACACACTTTCAGTGGAGGCGCGCTTCCGGCCTTCAAGAGTCACCCAGCAATGGAGACTCGGACAGGCTGACAGAGGGCTGAAGCTGTCTCAGGACTGCACAAGACAAGCTACTGGGCACTCAGCGAAACCCAACCCAGAGGCTCCAGCTTCTACTCCCTAGAGAGACAGTGGCTGGAGCTGCGGCAGGAGGTAGACAAGACACAGTTTTCTAGCTGAGTCAGTAGGGCACTGCTGTGTGCCACAGCCAGGCTTGGTAAAGCCTTCAAATGAATCCTAAAGCAATCATCATTGAGATCTCATGAAGATGGTAGCATGATGGGCTTGATAATTGTTTTTGCTTCTAATTTAGCCTGGCCCAAAGTTTTGGGTTTAATGAGGAATCAATAAAACATTGGTTCAAAGACTTGAGAGGGGGGACATTATACTGTAAATTACAACAAAAAATAATTTAGGCTAAAAACACTAGGAAGAAAGGGAGGGATCTCACAATATGCAATCACTTATTCTACAAACATTTACTGTGAAACTACACATCACACAACAATAGCAACTGCCCCACACATCTCATGCTAACCCCATCTTTACTGTAGTCGAGACACATGGAGGGACTGACGCATACCAAGTAGACTTAAGGTTTTTCTATGACCCCACAGTCTTAAACTAGAGGTCACATTACTGGAATCATGAAAAAAAGTAACATGAAAAGCTGGTAACAGTAAAAGGTTTCTGAATGCACAGTGACCAAAAATTAATTCTACATCAAACGTGTAATGAACCCAAGGCGCTTCTGCCTAAGCCCCTGTCCCCTGTCCCCTGCCCCCTACCCCTAGCCCCCTGCCCCCTCACATACGAACGCTGCACTGCCTACACCAACCTGCCCCACAATCCCAGCCAATGCCGACGGCAACTCCTCAGAGCTCAGACTCAGCACCGCTGTACACCAAAGACTGCATTTCTGCAGCCCTAAGAGAAACATAATAGTTTACTTATGGAAAGCAGAGACATTTAATACTTTTTACTGACATTCCTCCGTGTGTAAGGACCAAACTAGTGTATTTTGATATTATATGGTTTAAGTATATTCAGTTTTTAAAAACTGCTGTTGAAGCTGCAAGCTTGGATATTTCATTAAAAATAAAGCAAAACCAAACAAACAAAACAAAATCGCTGAGTGACTTTTAGCTTGGGATTAAGACAGATTTCCAAAGTGGTCCTAAATTAACTTCTGCCATTTTGTACCACATTATCTATGCAAAGCAGAGTCCTCAATACTGATGATTACATAATCAAATCAATCAACTCTGAAAAAGCACTGAAGCGGCTTACAGCTGGAGCGCTTACAGCTCATCAGGGCTTCTGAGTACGACTCATACTTCCTAGAGGTACCCAGTTTTACTTACATCATACAACTAAGGGTTCACATGCTGCTCTACTCAGCAGCTGCTCCACACAGTAGGTGCTCCACACAGCAGGTGCTCCACACAGTAGGTGCTCCAACAGGGTAGGCCCTCCACACAGGAGGCCCTCCACACAGTAGGTGCTCCACACAGCAGCTGCTCCACACAGTAGGTGCTCCACACAGCAGCTGCTCCACACAGTAGGTGCTCCACACAGCAGCTGCTCCACACAGGAGGCCCTCCACACAGGAGGCCCTCCACACAGTAGGCCCTCACTACTCTTCTCTCCAAGCTAGTCCCAGCTCTTAAGATTCAGCTCAAAAGCCACCCACCTCCTATGCCTAACTCCCCAGGCCATTAACAAGTCTACATCTCTAAAACCCCACAGAAGCGGTATGTAATGGCTCACTCCTACAAATTGCAGGCCAGGCTGGACTAGAGAGAGAGACTCAATTTCAAAAACACCAAGTGAATGCCAAAGAATAGTTCCGTGTGTGATGTGACAATCTGAGACCAAGCCCCGAAACCCTCACCGTGGCCCTTTCTCAATGAATATATAAAATAATAATTTATTTTTAAACAAAACAGCCTGAGACCCTGCTCTGGCGGCTAGTACCACTTTTGGCTAACTAGGATTAATGCAGCCCTCAGCCCTCATTGGAGAAGTCTCTTTGTATAAAGAGTGGAGGTTAAACAGAATCCCACAACTGATCAAAGAGTAGAGAGTAAGTGACTGTACTCTGCTCGGCCCTAAACAGAACATCTAAATCACCCCTCCCTCAGAGGCTCAGCAAACATGGCAGGTGAAGAAACAAACCGAATAGTTCAAGAGGTTGGGTTACTGTAAAAAGGTGTTTTCCTGATGTAAGGTTATTGTGCTCATGAACTCATGGCTGAAGCTGCCGCACAAGATCAAGCCAGTCAGCCAGTCAGCGTGCCAGCATGAGTACAGGAAAACCCTGAGGCCCAACCCCTAGCTGGGAAGGGAAAGTCAGTTTTCAGAGATGTGGCCCCTGGCAAGGCACCCATCCAGTGGATGGCCCTGCATCCAGGTGCATCCTGTGGGCACTAAGTGGACTCAGGGGTGGAGTGAGGGTGCTCCGGGAGATGATCAAAACATACTGTATACACATACGAAAAGTTCAAAGAAGGAAAATAAAATTAAAATACCAACATCCACAGTGCCCTATTCTCTGAAAACAGGACATCAGAGACATAAAGAAGTTTCGAGAAAAGTTTCTTGCATTGCTCTATCTGAATTTCTCTGCAAACCCCGGAGTAGGTGTAACGGGCCAGATGATTTCTAAATTCCTCTCCAGTCCCTGAAGTCTATTGATTGATAAGACTTAATCTGCTTCTCCCAGAGCTGCTGTCTAACTGAAGCTACGGCCATGTTTCCACTGTCCTCACATGGCCCCTCTCAAACGGCTGCTGCTCGGCCTTCAAGACTCGGACTGTCATTCGCTGCTCAAACCAGAGACCGGTTCAGACTACTCAGCGTGGCCTTAGGGCTCACACTTCCTCCTTCACGGGTTTCCTGACTCTCATTCCTCATGTACCTCTCTATCCCCAACAGCATGACTATTTCCTCTTCCTCCCAGACTGCTTCCTGCTTCCTCCTGGCTTTCCAATCTGATGGAAGTATCCATAACTGTCCCCTCGCACTCTACACAATCCTACCACGGGCCTCACCACTAAGTTCACTCTGTCAATGTCCTCCCATCAGACAATTCGCTCTGTAAACCATGCTGGCCTTCAACTAAACAGACCCACCCTCCTCTGCCTCCCAGTGCTGGGATTCGGAACGTGCACCACCAACGCCCAGCTAGGACCCATGTTCCTCAGATGGTGTGGCACTGTGCTCTACAGCGAGTGAACATGCCTAATTGATGAGTTGGGTAGCCTTGTGGCTACTTAACCCAGCTCTGCCCACCCTTACCCTGGGCACGGTGCATACCAAAATAAGGTTCCAAAGGGTGGCAAGTCAGTATTATTTTAATAATGAATGTCTTCCGTACTTACACAACAGCTTGACTTTATGACTTCTTTGGGAATAGTGCCATCAGACTGTTCTATCGCAGGCACATCCAACCCTGAAACTTACAATGTGATATGCAAATAAATAACACCTTTAAAATAGCACTCGTCACCCCTGGTGGGTGGGAGGAATGACTGTCTAGCAGACAGTCTGAGCTGCTGATGCTCTACTCGCCTAGCCTGGAGACGTGGCCCAGTTCCCTGACCGGGTGGGCTCCTCATCTGTGAAGGATCACATAGCTCACGGTTCTCAGGGGTCCCATAAGCTTCACACAGCCATGTGCAGAGTAAAGCACACATCCAAAGGACACTTGTTTATACGCCTATTTGCCAGATACCTATACTACGGCTGAAAAGCACAGGTTCTGAAACAGAATGCCTTCCCAGGACGATCCTAAGAAAACCCCGAGAAGAAAAATACTGGTCATACTCATTTTTGTAAGAGAAAACTGAGACACACAGAGGTCAGCATGCCGGAGTCAGAACACCCGATTCAGCCAGAAGAATCAAGGAGCAGGTGAGGTGTGCCGTGGCTTTTCGGTTACCGTTCTGCTTGGTTTTTTAAATAGTGGGAATAGACACAGATGTAAACGAGGAGGCTAAATAAAACACGGCACAGAAGCAAGAGTAAGCGAACGCAGGGGGGAAACAAGTCTTAAGCATCCACATTAAGAGGTACGTACACCCAGGCCACGGGGTCAAAGGACGGCGGGCCTCAGGAGACCTTTAGGCTGGACCAAAATGATCCTATCAACGTGCCAGAAAGCCACGTTGGCAACAGACCACAAGGGAGACAGAAAGGAGGCAGAGTGAAGCTGTAGTCACTAACTAAATGTACTGAGAACGTCCAAGCAGCGGACAGGGCCAGGCCAGGCCTAGGTGGACCACACCTGGTGACTGACGGGCAGACAGAGTGACAGTGGCTGAGGTGAGAGTTGCTTCTAGCTTAATGAAGGCTTAGGCAAACTGGTCTAGACTAACGCGCCCTACCATGCAACACAATAGCAGAATTCTTGGTGACAGCCCACATAGACTGAGATACAGGAAGTCAGCAGCCCCGGGGCTCACAGGTGGACTAGAAATAAACAGCCGAGAGGAGCAATCGGTGAGTGAATCCCACCAGCAACCCCACCAGCAGATCACCAGTGTGCTATGACAGTGTCTGTGAATGTTTACGGCCACCTTAAGAGTCCGGTTTCTCAAAACCACAAGAAGTTCAACTTCTGTTCTACCGCTCAATGAAAAGCAAGGGTCAGCCAGGCAGTGGTGGCGCACGGCTTTAATCCCAGCACTTGGGAGGCAGAGGCAGGCAGGTTTCTGAGTTTGAGGCCAGCCTGGTCTACAGAGTGAGCTCCAGGACAGCCAGGGCTATACAGAGAAACCCTGTCTTGAAAAACCAAAAAAAAAAAAAAAAAAAAAAAAAAGAAAGAAGAAAGAAGAAAAAGAGAAAAAGAAAAAGAAAAAGAAAAGCAAGGGTCTGGGCTAGGGTGTAATATATCCATGCCTGTAACCTCAGCACCTGGGGAGTTACATGATGAGTTCCAGGCCAGCCTGGGCTATGTATGAGAATCTGTGTCAAAAACAAACAAACAAACAAAACAAACAAAAAAACCAAAAAAACAACACAACAGCAGCTACCTTACATGGGCGTGTAGCTCAGTGACAGAGCATTTATAGACATGACTTAGGTCCTGGCTTCAATTCCTAGTACCATCAAAATGGAAGGGAGGCAGAGGAAGAAAGCAATGGGTGGCCTCAATGTTCTCTAGTCACAGGCAACCTCTTTGAGGTCACTAAGCCCATTCCAAATTTGAAAACGAAGCTACTGCAGTATTCAAAGCCTGTCTAGGGACATGGGGATTCTGACAGATCTTAGGGACAACATTGGAAATGTAAATAAATAATTAATTTTTTTAAAGTCTTAATGGAGAAGCCCCCACCCATTCAGAGCAGCTACCTTCTTGTGTGAAATGCACTTGCACAGAAGGCAACAGCAAAGACATCAAGACAACTCCAGTTGCCCTTTCCGACAGCTGCCGTAGAGGTGGGGCACAGATGGACTGGGCTCTCCCTCAGCGGCCTTGTGAACAGTTAGCCCAACAGGCTGCAAGTGCAAATAGCTGCGAGACGAATATTCGAGAGGCTTTTAAGCAGTATTTTCTTCTTTGGGTAGCTACTTAAAATTCCTATCTGATTGCAGTCTCATGGCTGATGTGATCACTTGAATATTCAAAATAAATTCTAATGTTCTCCAAGCTAATTTGTACAAAGCGTACAAAGGCTGTATTATAGGCCAAGTTAAAATTAAAAGAGAGGAGCGGCATGACGGAGTTATACAATACATTTCAAGAGAAAATGATTTAAAAGGTTTCCATTCGAGCCTGTGTAACCAACCTAACGCATGTAATATAAAAACACATTTCTTTGTTAAAATTCGACTAAACATCTGTATCTTATAACTAGTACCAGCGTGTAGAGGTGACTGCAGTACACCCAGAATGGAAATGTGCAGGCTATTTCTCAAAGTCTGTTACAAGGCTGTAGTTTTTAAAAAGCAAACATAATAGTATTCATGCATTCATTCATCTCGTCTACAGATTGTGGCCCAAGGTCACAAAGGTTTTATTACCAGGTTCCTTGCTAATATATAAGCCAGCACAGGACTAGTGATTTTATTTTTGGAATGAAGTTACCTTCAAGTCATCTCAGTCCTGTCACATAAACCTAGTGACTATGCTCACCTAGAGAGAAGATTCAGTGCTGAGAAGCCAGAGGGATCCCAAGAGAACAGAAGGGGCAGCAGGTGCCTCTGGCCGAAACGTCAGTCCAGCACACCAGCTTTTAACAGAGCAGGTAGCAGAATGACCTAGTGTTCTCCCATCGCTCACGACTGACATGAGGGCATAGAGAGGACGCTCCCTAGGGAACCTGGGTGCCTTTGCTACCCAGTGCAGCGTACACCTCTCAGACCTCACACCTTGTAAAGAAAACCTAATGGGGCCAAGTCCACATCAGGACAGCAACTCTGGCTTCCCTAGGTCAGACAGGAGAATGTGAGGCTTCTCAACACGGGCTTCTTACAACAGCAGAGTCCCAGTGTCTGCACCTTTTGTTTTCTCAGTAGGGAGAACAGAATCGGGGCCTTGGGCAACCGTAGGCCAGTGTTCTGCCCCTGAGGTGCTCCACCAGCGCCTCACTGATTGCCCAGAGGAGCCTTAAGTTCAGACTATCTAAAAAACGGAGTAAGGTAAGAAATGAAAAGTCCCCCTCTTAAACCCTTACCACAAGGGTTATTACTCCCTGTCCACTTCTTCTAAAGCTCTGCTTAGTTACAGTCAACAAAGCCTTTATGTTGTCACCAACTTCCGGAATAGGATGGACATGAACTCCACTTGCCTCCTCTGCCTTCTGAAGCAGGGCTGCTCATGCAAGTGCCTGGGCCTTAGGGGTTAGAGCACTGCAAAATCCCAGGAGACGCTGCGGCTCTGCGGCACTTGCCTGGCTCTCCATGGAACTCTGAGCACCGAGGTTAACATTTCTAAACCCTTATTTCTCTTCTGTAAAACTCAGTCTCTTACCTTATAAGGTCCAGTGAGCTAGTTGAAAGTGAATTAAGTTTATGCGGAGCACTTAACAAAAGTAGCTCATGGTAAAAACAAAACAAAAGAAAAAGAACAGCTCCATTTAGCACACACTAATGGGTGTATGCCCTTGCCAAGCTATGGCCCAATTTATTCTGTGGTAGGATATCTTCTAATCTATTGTTGTTATAAACAGTGCTTCAAGTGGCATCCTGCACAGAGGGAATTCTTTTCTGCGATAATCAGTTGATACCCTATTTAACTTTCACAC
>JADRCD010116269.1:0-10966 GCA_019843815.1 Montemys delectorum
CCCCCCCCCCCCCCCGTGGTTCCTGCTCCCCACAGCAGCCCAGGAGCTCTTATTAAAATGCAAATCTGATCATGTCATTTAAAGGCCTCGATGGCTTCCCAGCAGTCCTGGGACCCAATCCAAATCCTTGACCTGGTCCTGCCCACAGTGTTCCACAGCAGCTACATCTGGTGTGTGCCAGCCCAGCTGCCTTCCCCTGGATGCCTAGAGGTCCTGCCTGTTCTTTGTATCACAGGCTGTTCCCTCTCCTAGGCTACCCACTTCTCCTCCTCCTGCTCCCTGCACCCCAGCCTGGTCAACTCCTCCAGTCACCTAATTATTCCGCAGGGCTCATCAGCTCCTGGAAGGACTTTTCCATGGCTCCCTAGACTGGCTGTTTCTCATGCAGCAGTTAAAAACCCTGGGTTCTCTTACAAACTTCATCGCTTGCCAATACTTGTTCAGTCCATGTTTAATTTTCTCATGGATATAATTTCAGAGGAATGGGAACATGGTTTCTGGTTCACTATTAGACTCTCCAGCACAGTGTCCGGTCCTGAGAGTTTTTATTGAGTGTATACGTGCCAGGTACTCAGTGGAGGACTGGGAAAGGCATGCTGACGGACTATAGCAAAACAATCCTTCCTTCTCTGACCTATTCGTTACATTAAACTTCAATTATGGGGGCTGGAAAAATAGTTCAACAGTAAAGAGCATTTGTTCCGGAGGACCCAGGTTTAGTTCCCATCACACCACATGATAGCTCGCAACTGTCTGTAACTCTAGTTCCCTAGAATATAATGTCTTCTGGCCTCCACAGGTACTGCACATACACAGTACAAAAACATACATGCAGGCAAAACACTCATATATACATATGCATATACATATACATACTTTTAAAAGTACAACATGACATAATAGAGTCTTCCAGTTCCTTCTCTCTGCATTTCTACCCACATGCATGTACATGCACACACACATGTGCTGTCTATGAAAAGCACATATTGCATACACTATCATACACTGTTACATAAATGCTTTTTTTTTTTTTTTTTTTTTACCGATAATGAATCCCTGACCTTTTTCTGAGTTAGTGTGTATGAGATCTTCCTCATAAATTTTAACTGCAATAGACTCAAGTAGGTATATCATTGGACACCTGGTATTTTATTCACCAATGGACAGTTATATTTTTCCCCTTATTTTCTTTGAAGTGTGTGTATGTGTGTGTGTGTGTGTGTATGTATGTGTGTGTGTGTATGTATGTATGTATGTATGTATGTATGTACATGGTGCTCATATATGTGGGGATCAGCGATCAGCCCAGGGTGTCTTCCTCAGCTGTTCTCCATCTTGTCTTTTTAAGGGAGGATTTCTCACTTTCCCCTGTACTTACTGATGAGGCTAGGCTGGCTGGCCAGTGAGCCGGAGGGATTCCATTGTCTTTACTTCTCCAGAGCTGGGATGACAAATGTGCTCTGCCACACCCAGATTTCGTATGTGGCTTCGGGAGATCAAACTGAAGTTCTCATGCTTGAACAGCAAGCACTCTACTCACTGAGCAGTTTCCTCTGCCCCTTTTCTACTTAAATTTTTTTTTAAAAAAATTTATTTATTTTACTTTTTATGTATGAATGTTTTACTTGCATGTATATACTTGCACCATGTGTGTTCCTGGTTTTCATGGAGATTGGAAAGGACATTGGGTCCTCTGGAACTGGAGTTGCACACAGTTGTGAGCTATGTAGGTGTGGGGAACCAAACCCAGGTCCTCTGGAAGAGCAACAGTGCTCTTAACTGTTGAACTGTTTCCCTACTGGCCACCCCAACACTTTACTTTTTGGCTCTGAACTCAATATATGAGTTCAGACTAGCCTCCTAGACTGTTGTGGAAATCCTCCTGGCTCTGTCTCCCACGTACTGAGATTATAAGCATGTGCCGATAAGCCTGGCAGGATATTTAGATCTTTTCTAATGTTTTAGTTCAGTGGACATTGTTGTGTTTCCTTATAGATAGAAAGGTAGATAGATAGATAGATAGATAGATAGATAGATAGATAGGTAGATAGATATAAGTAGATAGATAGGTACATAGATAGATAATAGGTAGGGAGGTAGATAAAGGAGGATTTCTTTTATTTTCTTAATTCTTCAAAGACAAGTAGTTAATTCTATGAAGGCAGAAGTAAATATCATCATGCTTTATTCATTTTCTAGATGCAAAACTCTAACAAAGAAACATGGAAAGCTGTTTGGAAGGTATGTGTAAGTGAGTGAGAGACAGAGACAGAGAGACAGCTTTCTAATCAATGCTTCCTTGGGTCTTTGCACTGTGCTCTCACTACAGGCTTGCAAGATAGACACAATATGTTCTATCACCCCTCTGTGAGGCTGAGGAAACCCAGGCTGAGAGTTAAGGGCGGAGGTCTGCGCTCTAGAGATCTGACGACAGGGCTCCTTGGGTATTGTCCCCCCTATACCTCACCTTCTATGCTCGAAGGCTCTATGATTGAGATTCTAAAACTTTTTTGGCCTTTCATCTTCTCTCTCAGTCCAGGACATCAACATTTCCCTGTGGCGATCACCAGAAGATGTGAGGTCGGACAAGAGCGTCTTCATGAATCAGGGCGAGTGGGAACTGCTGGGGGTGTTCACCAAGTTCCAGGAGTTCAGCATAGAAACCAGTAACAGCTATGCAGAAATGAAGTTCTACGTGAGTGGGCGTGGCTGCGGATGGGGCGGGGACAAGAATGCTTGTGGTAGCACAAAGAAGCACGCGGTAGCTCCTTTGCCAACTCCAGGTCCATACACATTCCATGCAACTTCAGCAAGGGAGTCAGGAACTTAACGGAAGCATCCCCTGTTCATCTTCAACTGCCACAAGCCTGGTGTCAGAGGCAGAATATGGGTCAGTCACTCTCCTTCCCCAAGCAATCCAGGCTGGAAGTTCTATAAGAGAAGGGTCTGGGTCTGGGGTAGTGCTCCCTGGGTTCCTGTCTGCCCAACATCCCCCAAGCTTCTACCCTGATCTCAGGTGGTCATCCGCCGGCGGCCTTTATTCTACGCGGTCAGCCTCTTGCTGCCCAGTATCTTCCTCATGGTGGTGGACATTGTGGGCTTTTGTCTGCCCCCGGACAGCGGTGAGAGAGTCTCTTTCAAGATCACGCTCCTTCTGGGATACTCAGTCTTTCTCATCATCGTGTCAGATACGCTGCCGGCAACGGCCATCGGGACCCCCCTCATTGGTAAGGCTTCCGTGAGGGAAGAGTTCACTGTGACAGGGACCCGCCCTGCTCCGTCCCATGCTTAGTGTGTCTCTTCCTCCGGCTCAGGTGTCTACTTTGTAGTGTGCATGGCTCTGCTAGTGATAAGCCTCGCCGAGACCATCTTCATTGTGCGACTGGTGCATAAGCAGGACCTACAGCGGCCAGTACCTGACTGGCTGAGGCACCTGGTCCTAGACAGAATAGCCTGGCTGCTCTGCCTAGGGGAGCAGCCCATGGCCCAGAGACCCCCAGCCACCTTCCAAGCCAACAAGACTGACGACTGCTCAGGTGAGAGGATAGGACAGATTCATACATAGAACCTGGAGTAGGGATACTGGATAGGATGTGGGAAATGGGTACGGGATGGAAACAGGAGAACGCTTCAGATAGAGAAGTCAGTCAGACTGGAAACCTTGCCTCCCTTTCTACTTTTTGTTTGTTTGTTGTTTGTTTGTTTGTTTGTTTTTTAAAGACAAGGTCTTATTATGTAACCCTGCTGACCTGGAATTCACTATGTAGACCAGGCTGGCTTTCACAGAGATGGGATTAAAGGAGTGCACTACTAGGTCCAGCCAGGTTCTTTTGCTTTTTTTCAAACCCCTCATCAGTTTAAGGGAGGAATATGGGTGGAGAAGGGCTCAGAGGACCCAGGTATGGTGGCACACACCTTTGATTTGGGAGACACAGGCTGGTATGTCTCTGTGAGTTCAATGTTATCCTGGTCTACATAGTAAGTTTCAGAGCAGCCAGCAGCACATAGTTAGATCCTTTCTCAAAAGAGAAGGAGAAAATGGAAGGTAGCATGCAACTGAGGCAGACACCAAAGTCAACTTCTGACCTCCCTAACCCCTACACACACCATAATGCCAGGGCACCCCCCCCCTTTCATCCCCAGGCTCTGATCTTCCAGCCATGGGAAACCACTGCAGCCATGTTGGAGGACCTCAGGACTTGGAGAAGACCCCAAGAGGGAGAGGTAGCCCTCTTCCACCACCAAGGGAGGCCTCGCTGGCTGTGCGTGGTCTCTTGCAAGAGCTGTCCTCCATCCGCCACTTCCTGGAGAAGCGGGATGAGATGCGGGAGGTAGCAAAGGACTGGCTGCGAGTGGGATACTTGCTGGACAGGCTGCTGTTCCGCATCTACCTGCTGGCTGTGCTGGCCTACAGCATCACCCTGGTCACGCTGTGGTCCATTTGGCATTATTCTTGAGTGGGCACAGCCTGACAGGGAGGGGCTATGAGGCTGGTTAGGATAAGGATGGGGAGTTCCCCCCTTTGGTCCTGCATCCTGTTTCCAACACCAATTTATCTGAGCAACCCCAGTCCCTTTGTCCCTTAAACTTAGTGCCGAAGACCCAGTCTGTCTCCCCGACTCCCCTATCATGGCTTTAAAGCATGATATCCTAGAGCAAGAGAAACCAAGTACCCTCTAACTTTACTTATCATGCCCTGGTTTCCTTTCCAGTACTTCTGTGATTACAGTCCCTGGAATTGCTCATTTCCACATCTTTTTTTTGATCAAAGAAAAGCAAATCCTCTCGCCTGAGACTTCTGCATTTATTTTATCCAGCCCCTAATGGCTCCTTCTTCAACTTACCTGTGGGTACTTCCCTAGCACTTAGCTTCAGCAGCCAATGGGGGCAGGGGATAATAAAATGCTATGATGTCGTATTCTGTCTGAGACCATTTATATTCAACTTTGAAAAAAGGTTGGGGGATGGGGTTACCTGTAGCTTCCTTTGACTGACCCTTCCTGGACCAGGGATCCAAAAGATGGCACGATCTCCATCATGACAAAATAGGAGGTAGATGGCCGTTTGAAGGTCAAGACTGTGCATTTATCAGATGAGAGGAGAGAGGAAGGCTTTCTGCGACTCACTGGGGAAATGCTGCAAGGATCCGTGTGGACCAGCTATTCTGTACTGAAGATCTCTAAAGGAAGCAGGGAGCATGCGTTCCCCGAAAGGGAGATACACTTCAGCACCATGGCTAGCACCCACAGTTTTCTGTGCTTAGGAGACGCTAAGAACACAAGGTTTTGATTGACTTCTCTGAGAACGTTTTTTCAAACCAGCGCACGATGCTCCTTATGAAAAAGCAGGACTTGGAGGAAGGCAGAGCTGGGTTAATGCCCTTGCATATAACATATCCTGACCATTAGTCCTAGATGTCAGGCCTTACGATGTGGCTAAGGAAGGCCCCTGACTCTACTCCATCCACCTAACAGGCATCCAGGGAAAGGAATATTCCCTCTTAGTCTCAAGAGTGCATAGAGGAAGTTTCCTCTGACACTTGATCTTGTTCCTATCTTATTCCTCTCCCTGTCTCGAGTTGTTTGTCACTCAAAGTTAAAGCATGTCTTGGTAGAGGGGGACTAGACAACAAACCAGGCTAAAGGAACAGGACCCACCAGAAATGTCTCAGAAAAGATCAAGCAATTCCATTAGCTCCTAAACTGTTGCAGAGCAGCCAACAATAAGAGAGTCAATTCAAATACTCAGAATGATACATTCTCACACAGCCAAACTTTGCAGTTTCAGTTCATAAAACCATATGGGAGGCTGGTCAGAGGGCAGAACCGTGGGGCCTTGGGGTTTGTCACATTTGAAAGACTCTAGGGCTGAGGAAAGAGTTCTCCTGGCTTATCTTTTCTTAGTTGCCTCTTATCCCAGGATCTCCACTGTACAGAAAGAGCTTCTAGATTCTAACTAGCTGCTAGCTCCTCAAGTGAACTGAGACTGAAATCTCATGGCCATCTCTACTCCAAACACATGAACTTTTGAGATGACTTCAGAATTTCACATTTGGGGGGACTGCAGGGGCAGGGGAAGAGATCAGGGTCTTTTAGCAAACCAGAGAGTGTAGGATGTGGAGCCTTTGGCTGAACAAGACTGGGCAAAAGGTAGAGACATTTCCCCTTGTTCAGAATAGGCCTTGCAGTTCCTCACTTGGAGCCTAGTTTTAGAGCCAAAAGCTGCCCCACCTACTGGGATGCCAGGCATAGGCTCACACTATCAGAAAGGTCTCATGTCCCAGGCCACAAGGATAGAAAGATGGACAGTCAATGCACCATTGGCCATTAAGTGGGTGGCTATTGACAAAGTGTTCAAACAGAAAGCTAGTAAGACACTCATCAGCCTATCGATTCCCCATCTCCCCCTTCTCACCCTTCATTCGCAATCAATGGGGCGACAGAGCCCAGCATTGAGGCGGCCAATTAACCACCTCAGGAATGAGCTGCCGCATGTAACATCTCCTGGTCCAGCAGCCACATCCGATAGGAGCATTGATCTGGCATATGGGCCATGCTTCCCAGGGATGGGAAACTGAGGCCAGTACTGGAGTGTAGTATCTTCTACTTGTGAATACTACCCTTGAACTAGAGGTGTCTCGGTCTGTGGATACCTCCAGGCACTTGCTTCCTTCCTCCCTTTCATAACCAAAGGCTAGGCTGAGGCAGTCCAAACAGGCTAGGCCGGGCCTCCAGTCCCCAGTATGCCAATTAAAGAGACAAGTAAAGCCAGGAATGGTGGTTCTACCTTTGCTCCCAGCACTTGTGAGGTTGAGGCATGAGGATTACTGTTAGTTGAAGATCAGCCTGGCATACAAAATAAGATCCAGGTCAGCCTACACTACAGTGAGAAGATTGTGGCAAGGGATTCATACCTCTTGGTATGAATAATTAATCAGTCTTGGTCTAGATAAGGACCCGCCTACTCCTACCTACCACCGTCTCAACCTCGAGGTGGTCTTGAGAAGTCTTTGGCTTGAGGGGTCAAGGTGGTCAGAAGACAATGGCTTCTACCCCGGAATTGTCCTCATCTGGGGAGAGGATAGCCTGAAGTAGGAATAAGACAAGTTGGTCAGACACTCCTTGAGCGTTATCACTCACACGCACAAAGGAGAGCGCCAGGCTCTAGGTAAAGAAGACAGAAGAAGGAAGACAGAGAACTAACTAGCCTGTCCTGTTTCCGGTTAGCTGTGAAGAATTGAGGCCTTGTAGCGCACTCCAGCTTCTACAGGCCTGCTTTCATCTACATGGCCCCCACTGCATCTGATTCTGTCCCATGCAAAGAGATAGACTGTGGGTCTCCATGGCCCCCAACCCATCTTACCTCCCAAGTGCTCCTGAGCCTATTCCCACCCACTCTGCTTCGATCAGTCTTCCCAAACTTCCACCAGAGATAAGTGAGCATGCGCTGCAGCCCCACGTGAGCCTTGGTGCTCCGCAAGTCTGCCGCTGATGCTGTTAAGAGATTGCCCCTGGTTGCCAGGAGGGAAGCTGTTTTTGCTCCCGATGTTGGCCACCTGCGCTCAGTGGCCTCAAAGGCATGCCCCAGAGTGGACACCTGGCAGCTTTCAGGAGAGCTGGCACAGGGAGGCTGAGCTTAGTCGCCAGTTCAGGAGACAGTGAGTTTCCCCAGCCTAGCTCAGAGGAAAAACTTTCCTGGTTGATGGGGGGGGGGGGGGTGGGAAGTACAGCCCAGTGTTCGCCAGCCAGATTCTCCTCCCTCCCCCTCCTCCCCCAGCCTCCGAATCAATACATTCTGAATCTAATCTAATAACAGAGATTTAACGAGGGGATAATGCGCGTGGAGCCGCCAGGCGCTTTGTCTCTTCTTTCAGGAGGCAGCTGGGGCCCATTATCTGGGGACAATGCCCCATGCTAATCACTCCCTCTGCCTCCCTCTGCATGTTTGGGGGAGGGGAGATGCTGGGCAAGAAGGGGCAGCTCCTATGACTGCACTGGAGGCAGGGAGGATAAAGTCAGATGGGTCCAACTCACGCCGCACAATTGCTTTGGGCTAACACCAACTCCTTGGCCTTCTCCTCTAGCCCTGACTTTTGAGGGGTTGAGGATACCCCACCAAGGCATGCACAAGGCTACCAACTAGGTATCTATCAGCTGGAAGTTGGATTGATTTTTTTTTTTTTTTTTGCTTCTTGTCTTTTCATTTTTCTAACAGAGTCCTCTATAATTTAAGCAATTCCACCGAGGCTAGTGATGGCTAGCCCTGAGTGTCATGGTTAGAGAATAAGAATACCCCATCTTAAAATAGAAGCCTGGCTCTTAAATCTCTCTCTGACTCTTTCTCTGTCTCTGCTCTGTTTTCACCCCACCCAACCCTCCTCTTTCTCTCTGAAAGTTAGACTAGAGAAAGAACTTCCTAGCAAGGCCAATGCTAACGATGATTACTAAATCAGGAGTCTGTAAAGAACAAATGATCTTATATTTCCTAGAAGACTTTCAAAAGGAGACCTCTAGCTCTGTAGCTTGGGAGGGGGCTGCCAGGAAGGACTGGTCTGCCTCACTTCACTATTGGAGCTTTTAGGAGGAGGGAGTTCAGAGCTATACTTGGACATCCCACTGCTTTCTGAAACATGCTTACTGTTGTGGAGTGTCAGGCCCCAAGTATAAAATCTGTCCCCATCCTGGGTCTTCTTGTGTATCCACTTACTCATCTGTAAAGTGGAGGCCTCATAGTTCCCACATGTTAGGTATTAGGGGTCCCTGTATCCCAGTGAAGAAATATTCAGGGAATCTACAAGACTCTCATAGAGACATTTAGTATTGTGCTGGCCCTTCTTGATCAGCTCAGGGAACCATTCAGAACTGATCCTACTAAATGGTGGATAGGGGTCTTTGTCCTGCTTACCCCTATTAAGGGCTGGCTGAGCCAAAGAACTAAGGCCATGGGCTAAAGAGCCTGCCAGTGCTATGCTGTGTCTAGACGCGGTGTCCTTTCTGTCCCTCCCTTATCTCTCACACTCACCCTGTCCCCCTAGCTTCTTAATAGAATTCCTCTATAAAACCTGAGCCACTGTGAGAGCCATGGGCATTCTAAGATCACATTCTGAGCCTGGCCAGGTCTCCCATGCAGCCCTATTCTCTGCACCCCCCCTGCCCCCATCCCCACCCCCGTGTCCCTTTGTATGAGCACCAAACCCACAGACGAAAGAGCTTTGTGAGCGTGACGCTTGGGACTACAGGAACTCTGGAATTTACTTCCCCCAGCTAGAAAAACTTCCCTCACAAAAGATTCAGAAAGAAACATTCAGTAAGACCTCAATATGTGGCCAAGACAATCACAACCTGACTTCTAGATTCTGTCCACCAGGTGGCAGCAAAGCCCAGAAGTTCTATGGCAAGTCAGGCACAAAACCTCTTACTGCCCCTTCCCTGCTGTGACTTCCAAATAAGCATCCCTATCCCTCACCAGTGGTGTCTGCAGCCCACAACCTTCAAGGACAGCCCTGTCAGTTTGGGCCAGCAATAAGGACAGCCTTTCAGAGCTCCAAGTATCTAGGCAGATGCAGCTCCACTACACACAGCTGTGCCCACACTGAGCCCTGGGCTCTGAGGCTCCTGCCTATGCTCTGGCAGGATCACATATTCATCCTCTCATCCACAAAGTTGTCTCCTCTAGCTCTCCCCGTTTCTGCACATGTGATGAAGATGTGGGGGTGTGAAACACTCTCACCCAAAGCTCTCTCAGCACAAGCCCTCAGAGGACATTGTTTGTCTCTCTTGCTGAACTCCAGCCCATGCTACACAAACTTGGGACTACTCTTTACCATCCTGGGGAAAGAAGAGCCAGAGGGGACTACTGGGCACAAGTACTAGGAACATATCAGTGGGTGGACAGGCAGGGCAAGTGCCTGGGGGACACTCATTTACCCCAGGCTTGGCTTATGAAGGAAGGATAGGATGCGGCTCCACCACACACATGGCTGTCCTGAGCAGGGCTTTCGAGGATCTACTTTAGGTATCAGAATAACATATACAATGTCTACACCGTGGCTACAATCCTGCACCCCCTCCCTATGCTTACTACTCCTGCCCCCTCCCGTCCCCACTTCACCTTGGCCTAATGCACTTGCCCTGTGGCCAGTCCTTGTGAACTGAAGTTCCCCCAGAGAAGCCACATCTGTGGTGATGGTTTTGAATATTAATTGACTGATTAGAACATCCATGACTGTGAAGATTTGGCATGTTGCAGATCCGGAGCTAAAATTACCATGGCTATCTTTAGTGCCCATTAATAGCCATTGATCACCCATGTCTGCATCTAGCCTGACATCCTTTTGATTATCAGGTAAAATGCTTGGAGGAAAACTTTAACATACCCTGAGTGAGCTTCCATTAACCAACACTAAGCATGCCTTCAGACCACACAGTACCTTAGCTCTACAGCAGGGACTTCCCTGATTTACTGTGTAGCATGTAGTTTTTGCTACCCCTACTTTAAGCTTTGGGCAGACTGTGCTACCAGCCCCCACCCAGATTCCCCTGGATCCACAGGGAAAAAACCACACACACACACACACACACACACACACACCAGTTCATCTTAAAATACTTTTGCTAACTCAATGACTGGGCACTGCTAAACCTCTGCTGCTTTCCCAGGCATGATTGGATAGAGTGGCCTATGGCCACTCCAACCAAAAACTTGGTATCTTTATTGATCGATCAAGAACCAATTGGAGAACAGGACCTTAGCAACAGAACCACACACTGCACACTGTAATCTACCTACCTGCTATTCCCACAGTGTAGTTGGTAAATGCACTAACTGGCATTTGTTCTGTTCCACAGTGGAGCATGGCATTCAGGACAACTGGAATCAATATTGCTGGCCATGGCCGCTCATATTTGGCTCAGAATAAGCCATCTGTTTCCCCTGGAATGAGAACTGTGTGGGTTTTTTTTTTTTT
>JADRCD010116333.1:0-16192 GCA_019843815.1 Montemys delectorum
AATATTCCTTTTTAGCAACTTAAAAACAGAACTGATGGTTGTTCATGTTTGGGTGGTCCCCCTTTATAGCTGTACATCTTATGATCTGTTTTCGCAAAGCATTTTTCCCCTTTGCAAAATCTAACAAAAACAGGGAATTTGTCATTAGGTTGAAAATTCATTAAAAAAAAAAATTGCAAGAAAGTGAACTAGAAATCACTATCTCGTGAGAATGCAGTAGACCCTGGAGGAGAAGCTGTGACCTGGCAATTCTCTCCCTCTTGGTTTAGTCAATGACCTCACATAGTGACTTAAAGGTTAAAGTCACTGTTATGAAAGTTTCCTAAGTGATCTCAAAACTCACGGCCCAAGAAGATTCCCTGGAGAGAAGTCGAGGGAGTTACTCTAATAGAATGCTCAAAATCCAAATGACCCAGTGCCCAGCCTTTCTTATCCCTAGGGATGCTCCTATTAAATTTCTCAAAGGAATATGCCTTTTAAATGGATAAAGGCCAGGAAACAGAGAAGTGGAAATAAAGCAATACAGTCTCTCTTAGACAAGTAGAAGGTATAGACAGGCTGGTGGAATAGGCATGGTTTAAATTGGTAACTATTCGGTTTTCAGCTTACTCGATCTTGGACCAAGAAACAAGGTGAAGCCTGTGCTAGAAGCTGTCCCTACCTTGTGCCTTCTGTTCCTACCATACTCATGATAAAATCAATCATTAGTGTTGTGTTTCATAAAATGACGAGGATGTGTTCTGTAGGGCGTGGTATGGGGAGGTAGGAGGGTTGCCTTGGCGGCGGCATCCCCCTCGCCTCAGACCCCTGAGATACCATGCATGGAATAGTTTACTTAGGGCATGGGAAGGGGCGTTGAGAAGGGAAAAGGGGAAAGACAGAGGGTGGGGCGAGAAGGGGGTAGAAGAGAGGCCGGCCAGGAACACGTGGAGAAGAAGGGAGTGGGAAGGGGAGAGAGGAAAAAAGGGTTGAGGGAGAGAAAAAAGTCAGAGAGGCACAGAAGGGGAAGAGAGAGTAAGGAGGGGGCCAAACAGCCCTTTTATAGCAAGCCAGGCCTAACTGGCTGTTGCCCGGATAACTGTTGGGCGGAGCCTAGAACAAAAGCCGACAATTAGCAATTAGTGTTAACTGGTTTGCATCTTGGTGAGACTGAGTCTGAGAGGTAGTTATGTATTTGTCCAAGGTCACACGATTCAGCTAGTAATCATTACTGGGACTGGGATTTGGAGCTAAACGTAAATAGCTTAAAATTCTGTGTCTTTCTAAAACCCAGATGGCTTACTACTTCTCGTGAGGCATTTCAATGCTTGCAGGGCGATTTCCCTCTCCCGCTGTTATAATGTTCTGGTCTCAGTTTCTTAGGGGCCCCCTGCAGGCCTGCAGGAGTGATTAGCAAATTGTAATCCTAGAGACTCTTTATCTCTGCAAGGCCTCCCCACTCCACGGTGTAGGAGACAGGGTGAATAAACTTGGCCTAAATGGATATTCAGGAGTCTCAGCCTTTCTTACGTGACATTACGACTGTCCCCACCCCCATCCATAGGTGGGTTTTGCTTTGAACTTTAGTAGTTGAGTTTATTTTGATGTAACAGTAACGGATTCAATTCTCTGGGACGGGGCGGAGGGAGGGCATATTCGCGCGTGAATGTGACCCAACACAAGACTATACTACACATTAACTTAGAAAATTTTGAGGGGTTTTGTGCCTTTTTTTTTTTTTTTTGCCTTGGTTTTACTCTACTGTGTAGTTCCTGAGTATGAACACTGAAATACAGGACTGTATTTCATTAACTAGGCTGCCCATACTTGGCTGGAACAGAACATATTTTTTTCCAAGACAATGATTAGATTAGCTTAGTCCCCTGTACATGGGTACGTGTACGAAATCACCTTGACACTACAAATACAGCGAGTCAGGCTTCTCCATAGTTCATGAAACTGGACTCATAGATCAGATGTAGATGGTAATTATGTAGTTCATTACAAAAATCTAAAGCTCAAAGATAAAAGCAAGGTGAAAGTGAGAGCAGAGAAACACTTTAGGATAGTGTGCTGTGGCATACAGGGCGTACATCATCCGAATCTTGGTTACACGGTATTTCTATGTCCGGTTCATGCTCTGCTCCACTAGCCTTCCCCAATATAGGAGCAGGGGATTACAAGAAGTACACTGAGGTGAAAAGACCCGTCTAGGAGGAGGTGCTAGATTGTTTTCTCTGCCACAGGTGAAAATGAGCCATTTTAAACCAAATTAGATTATGCTAAAGGCAGGCTTATTGGGAAGCTGCGCTCCAGAAGGCTAGTTCACTGGCCATGGGGAAGAGGGAGGGAAGAAAAAGAGATAAAGGGTACATGTGCAGAGAGAAGAAGAGGGAGAGCTCAAAATGTCTGGATTATACAGGGCAGAGCCTCTGAGGGAAGGACAGCCCAGGCCCTGGGCCTTGGGGGCAGGGTATTCCAGGTAGGGGCTGAGGGATGCTGGGAGAACCTGGAGGCCAGGTTTTTTTGTTTGTTTGTTTTTTGTTTTTTTTTTTATATGTAAAATATGCGCCTCAGTCCCAAGTCCCTGGTCTAAAACCAAACAGGTGGGACTACCCTTTCTTTTCCCAGTAAAGTGACAGGGACAAGTAGATCTATCCATAGCAATGGCTTGCAGTTAGCCTGATAACCAGACATATCTCAGGCAAGGAAGGTGGGGAGTGGATTAAGACCAAAGAAGTGCCGTCATTGGGTTCTTCAATTTAGGAATGACAGCTGTCAATCACACATTGAACTTCCTAAGTATTGAGGGATCATTTGGTGCTTTCATCTCTTCCTATGGGGAACGGACTTCCTGTTTGTTTCACGCCTTTTCATCTTTGTCCAACACACCTGCTGCTTCATGTCCTCCATGTTTAATCTGTCTTAATACTTACCGTTTGCTCGCATAAGTCATACAGAAAACAACAAACACTCATAGCCTGGTAATGTATTTTAAGAATTCCTCATGGTGTAGATGATAAAACAACGTTTTTAGGATAACATCAAGGTCAAAATCCTTTGTCCCTGGCTAATTCTTTAGGCTCATTACCTGTCATGAAAAACACCACTCATCATATGAAATATTCACTCTTCCTTGAACTTGCCCATCCCTCTTCACCCCTGTGCATTCAGAGACTCTTCTTCCATTTCCTGACTACCAAGCTCAGTGCTCTTGTTCACCCTTTATGAATCTTTATTTTGCTTTCTTTAAGAACTCTTATTTAGGGCTGGCGAGATGGCTCAGCGGGTAAGAGCACTGACTGCTCTTCCGAAGGTCTTGAGTTCAGATCCCAGCAACCACATGGTGGCTCACAACCACCCGTAGTGAGATTGGACGCCCTCTTCTGGTGCATCTGAAGACAGCTGCAGTAAATGACGCCGGAGCGAGCGGGGTCCTGAGTTCAACAGCAGCCACACACATGATGGCTCACGGCCATCTGTATAGCTACAGTGTACTCATACACATAAAATAAATAAAATAAATCTTTTAAAAAAAAAGAACTCTTATTTGAACATCGCTGTATTTTAATCCCACTCTAACATGTCAAATGTTAGACATGTATGTATGTACATACTTTCTCCCTTTCATTGTTTTCCTAAAGTACACTTTGGAGAATGCACACTAATATTTGAGCACATAGAGGGCCATATTACTGTTTTAAATGGTTGTCTCCTTCATCAGACTCCATGTAACTTTGGTCCTGTGAATCATTGTTTCTTCTTTTTTCTCGGCTATTAGCTAGAATCTAGTATCAGGAATGAGTAGTAGGCACTTAATGACTTATCAATTAATGAATACTTAAAAACAAATACATAAATATTATTATAGGACCATTGTGGTAGATACTTGTTATTATCACAAGAGTTTAGTTGTACTTTTCCTCACATTCAATTCACAACAGGTATTTCTTTACCCTTACATCTTCCAATAAGTCTACCCCCAACAAGCAACCACTTCCTGCTCTTTTTATTTTTATTTTTACCGAGTAACTATTTTTTGCCAGTTGGTAATAACATATCACATAAGTCTCTTAGGCATTTACTATATATGTGCTTTCTTTCCACTGTTCACCCTCTGATTACCAAGGGAAAAAGATGAGATTATAACTGCCCTGATGTGCTATGAATATGATTCAACAAAACCCAAGTGCCCTCACATAGGCTAGTTCCCTATGGTGAGCACATAGGCATTTTTTCTTCCAGCTTGTTATAGAGAATATGGTATTGTTCAAAATTATATGAATTTCAATTCTTATGCCTATTGTCTGCCTTTTAAATAGATTTATTTGAATATATATTGAACTATCATCTTTTCAACATGCTGGGCTAGAAATATAAAAGTAAGTATTGGCATTCAGACCCAGGACAAACAGCTGAGGTGCATATTTTACATACCAAAGCTGACCTGGCCCCTAGGTTCTCCCAGCATCTCTCAGTTCCTACCTGTTACAGGGCATGGCTAACATATCCTACCCTGTACCCTGAATATTCCAGCCTAAGGGCTGGGTGTCCCCTCCAACAGAAGCATTTCCTTTTACAATTCAGACATTTTGGTCTCTCTCTCCTTCTCTCTGTATTTTCTCTCTTCCTCTCTTCTGGTGAAACAAGACAATTCAAACCAAATGAAAGTACATAAAGGCAGGTTTATTGGGAAGTCACTCTTGAGCTGGTTTATTGGTCTCTAGGAACAAGGCCAGGGAAGTTTTTATGGGGAGGGAGATTGAAAGAAAGGAGAAAAGAGAAAGAGCCTGTTCTCACAGGAAGAGAGAAGAAAGACCAAAATGTATCCTGGGGTCGGTTCTGACTTCTAACATCAAGTACATTTTTGAACCTCATGTTCTTGGAAACACATTTCACCTCATAATTTATGGGGAAACAGTCTGCTTATTGAGACTTGGGGCTTGCCTTTAACCCCAGTCTGGAACTAGACATTGATGTCTTAGTCGGGCATCAGTCAATATGAGGTCACACCATCCCCAAATGCATTAATAGACCGGTATTTCCCTTCCCATGGTGGCGTGGTCTAGGGCTCAAGGTCTCTATTCCCCACTCACAGCATTGGCATTCCCTAGGATTCTCTAACGTTTTAAATATCCATTCTTCATTTTCACTAGCCTGAATAATATTTAAAGACCTATCTCCCACTCTATGCCTCTTGTTTCCCTAAACCTTTAGTCTTGCTCCCTCAGAAACATCATAGGTCACACAAGCCTGTTTCTATGTCCTGCTCACCATATACCCACCTGTCCTCCTCCAGTCCTTTAGATAAACAGCAAAAGACTAGGCCTTCGAGTAAGCTGTCTCGGGTCTATATATGAGTCAAATTACTCTTGCTAAAAGTATTTTTAACATCCATGTTTCTTGCTTTTATCATTTTAAAAGTAGGGTGGTGATGCAAACTTCACAGTGTTGTAAAGATTCACCCTACTATCCCCATGCCATCTCTGTAAGCATCTAATTTTTCTCCTAAAATGGACAAGGATCATAATTTAGTTTTTGAATTTAAAAAAAAAAAACATACAGATGACTAGCAAAGGAGAAGAGGTATTATTCAGAGCCTGGGGTAATCATGAAGGGTTTTGTCTTTAAGATATGGGTCAGAGAACAGAATGATTTTTGAGATTGTGGTCTAGCCAGAGCAATGTTGGGCTAGATGTAATAGATCTTCTTTGGAGATAGTGGAAGGAGCACCCAGCATAGCATAAGCCTTCAGAACAGAATTCTAGAGCCAAAGTATGAGCTTGATCAAGATGAGTCAACACAACAGGACACACAAATCTCTTTTCTCCAGATATGAAAGAACCATTATTTTCAAACATTTCTCCATGCACTTCCTCTGCTCAGAATGCTCTTCAATTCACCTACTAGCTTGTGACCACCCTACAATATTCTAAATTCCTACTCTTGATTCATTTTACTTTTCCATGTTATTTTTGTAAGTCCTATATCTTAACTCTCCCTCCCTTAATACCAACCAAGTGTCCCTAGCTAAGGGATCTCCACTAAGGAATAGACAGCTGGAAAATCTCTAATGATCTCATAAAGAAAATGGCAGTAACAAATTCATTGAGGTTCACTATATTATCCATTTAAATTGCTTCAGCATGATTCAGAAATTTAAAAAAAAATCTGTCAAATATAACTAGAATAGGGAAATAGTCTTGGTCACATAAAACAATAATAAACAACAAAAATGAATGCAGGGTTATCAGAGGATAATCTTAAATAAGATGCTGGATGTGAGAGAAGATTTTAAAATAAAGGAGATATCTAGGAAATAGCCTAGAAAAAGTTGAACTAGGAAAAAACAAAGTGAGAAATAATGGTTAGCAAAGGGAAAAGAAAAAAAATAAAATTATAACTGATGTTGCTTGATGGGAGTTGAAAGGAGCCATGTACTTGAAGGGAATGAGAACAGAAGATAGAAGCTTTAGGACACCACTTAACATAGAGAGGAAGAGCAAGGTGTGGGTGACATCAATGTTACAAATGTGCAAAGCTCATAAGACAGTCTCAGCAGGGATGATGGGGATGATGGTGAGGTTAGGTGATGATAGAGAACACCACATAAGATGTCCATGAATTTGGGAATTTATGTAGGATTAGGAATTTGTGGAGGGTAACTAGCTAGCAAAGGATACTGGAAGAAGATGAAGGAGGGCAGAAAGGATGAACACTTCGGGGTTGTGAGTCTGTAGTATCTGAGAGGACATGCTCTCTAGTGTATGCCACCAAGTGCTTGGGCTGCCTTCAGAGTGGCCTACACAGCCAGTGGGCTGCCTGAGTGGGTGGGACTTGGGGGTACCTAAAAGGAAGAAGCAACAGACAAGCCTAAATATAAAGGAAAGAAAGGATGCTTATTAAAATGAGATTCCAAAGAATGGAGAAAGGACAAAAGGGGAGGATTGAAACAAGGTAGTAATTGACCGAAGAAGAGACTCTCATTTTTATTTTCTCATGGCTCTAAGGACCACACTCAGGTCTCTGCCACTTGGCTCTGTCCTTAGTCCTGAAGGATCTTTACTTTGGTAATGGCAAGAAAGCTTTTGGTCATCATTTATGGATGCAATAAGGTATTTCATTCATTTGTTTAACAAGGACGGACAGAGAAATATTTAGTCCCAACTTAAGCAGGACCCTGATTCTAGTTGGAGATATATCTGAGTGAGGAGAAAATTTACAACCCTAGGGACAAATAATGAGGGGTCAAGGTAAGAGAATGGAGACTCTGCTGAAAGGAAAACTCAAGAGTTACCTTGCAAATGAAAGATTAGATTGGGAGGAAGTGCCACTAGTGAGAATTTTCTAATAAAGTTGAACCTTCTAGAGTCCAGGAAAGCCTCTGTTAAGAACCATAGGAAGTTGCTTACATCGTAAAGAACACTGGATTGTGTATTAAGATCTTGGCTTCTACTTTCATTGTTATTGGTAAGTTTTTTCACAAGGTTTAGAACCCTGGAATCCAATTCAGTAAATTGAAAGATTGTTCTCCAGTGCCCCGAAGTATGGTCAGAGAGTCACCTACACAGTGGGTTGCCTGGTGTCACCTAAACTTCATCTTCATCCAAAGAAAATGACTGTATTTGAGGTGACATCATTAGGTCAGATGAGCTTATAAGATGTTAGATTTGATTTCTAAATGAATGATTGGTGCCCATCAAAGAGGAGACCATGTAGAGAAGGAAGAGATTAAGGTAGCATACCTACAAACCAAAGAATATTGAGGATTTTCCAGCAAAAACCAAACGCAGGAAGAGGCAAAGAAAGGTCTTCCAAAACATTCATGACCCTACTATTTCCAATTTCTTCTCTCCTAAAAAGAAACGTATTTGTTTTGTCATAGCCATTGGGCTATTCTGCTGTAACGATCTGAGGAAACTTAGACAACCTGGGTTGAGAACACCTGAGATCTTGGTAAGATATCCTTCAAAGTGACCCTTCTTCTGAATCAGCCACTCTGAGCCTGGAGCCTGAGAACCAGATTTTCTGAATTATCTATACATGCTTCTTATGGAATTTCAAATGTGAGAGCCCACTGGGCCTAGAGACGTTTTAAGATGTCTGAAAACCATGAACGCTACATGGCAGGACTGTTGCAAACCACAGAGGATGCTCTCTGTGGCCTACATAAGTGAAGTGTGGCACTTGTCCTTCTATATAGGTCACAGAAGGCATTTTTCCAGTGAAGAAATGAAACGATTATTTCTAAAATACCGGTTTCTATACATTTTATGTATTGTGTGTTCTGGGAGCGTTTTAAAGGTAAAGACCTCAAGAGTTCTATTCTTCCAGAAGAGAGATTTCTGTCTGTACAATTTGACAAATAATGAGATTTTTTTTCCTAATCTGTCTCTCCTCTATAATTTTCTCTATAGGTTTTTCTTTTTTCATCATATTCCAGTTTCTTTTTTCCCCTCAGCCTTATTCAACTTCAACCCACCTAGAGATTACAGTTTTATGTGTTATATATATTGATTTCCTACTTTTATAATCTTGATCCTATAGATCACCTACAGAATGTTTCATTTTGAGGTTTAATTTTATGCTGTTTAAACGTGCTTCTCTTGGTTGATGGGTCTCAATAGTGTAGGCGTTATAAGCAAAACAATTCTAGGCTACTCAGATTGAAATCCAAAGAGTAAATTAATAATTGTTGTACAGATTTAGGAGACTGATCATGCCTCTTTATGCCTCATTTCCTTATTATGAGTATTAGGTGGATTTGTGTAACAGTCAGCATGGCTCCGGTTTGCTGCAGGGAGGAATATCTCTATACAAGATTAATAGCTTAAAAAAGGAGAGTGTTCAATCATGCCACTACTACCATTAATGTCCATCAGTTTTGTTGTTATAGTGCTGCTTCATGGTATTTCCGCACCCAACCCCAGACACCAGTCTGTCACAACTTGAACTTGTCACAAAAGGAAAATAGCTAGTGGTAGCACTAAAACATTCCAAGTGCTACCATTCCAAACCACTTTCTGTCCCTTAGGTGTATGGGACAAATCACACAAAATGCCTGAAATAATAAGACAGGAAATACAATCCCTCAGAAAGGGTGAATCTTTCAGAAAAGGGCTGATAGGAGGAGATAGAAAATATTAGTGAAAACAATACCAATCCCATAGGATTGGTGTTAAGTAAAAAGTTAACTTATGCATACATCTCCCAAGAATGGTGCTATTAAGATTTGAGAATGGGGGCTGGCGAGATGGCTCAGAGGTTAAGAGGTTAAGAGCACTGACTTCTCTTCCAGAGGTCCCGGGTTTAATTCCCAGTCACCACAAGGTGACTCACAACCATCTGTAATGGGACCCGATGCCCTCTTCTGGTGTGTCTGAGGATAGTTACAGTGTACTCAAATACATGAAATAAATAAATCTTTTAAAAAGAAAAGTTGAGAATGGGAGTGGAGAAATGGCTCCATGGTTAAGAGCACTGGCTACTCTTCTAGAGGACCCAGTTTGATTCTGAGCATCCACGTGGAGATTCATAACCTTCTGTAATATCAGGTGTAGGGGATATGATGGCTTCTGTTGCCTTCTGTGTGTACCAGGCATGTAAGTGGTAGACAGTCACACATGCACACAAAATATTTATGAACATTAAAAAAAATTAAAAGTTAAGAATGATAGGATATTTAGGTCTTGGTCAAAGCTTAACTAGTTCTATATGAACCTGCATGAAAAATCTGGGAAAAGGAGAGTTAATAGCTCGGGATTTTAAGTTAACTAAGAGCCCAGCCACAGCTCTGTACATTTGTTTTTTTTTTTCTTTTAATTTTTTATTTGCTTTACAATCCAATATCAGCCCCTCCTCTCCTCCCAGTACACCTTCATACAAGACCTACCCCCATTTCACCTTCCCCTTCTTTTGAGAAAGGGAAGCTCCACTGGGTGTCACATTCCCTACAACCCCTCCCCCCCCCACACACACATCAAGTCACTGTAGGTCTAGGCAGGCACATTCTCTCACACTGAAACCAAACAAGGTGGTCCATTTAGGGGAGCAGGATATAGAGCCAGGCAAACAGGCAGGCAACAGGCTCAAGGACAATCTCTGCTCTAGTTTTTGGGGACCTGCATGAAGACCAAGCTGCTCATCTGCTACATATGTGCAGGAAGGCTAGGTCCAGCCTGTTCTCTCTCTTTGGTTGGTGATTCAGTCTCTGGGAGGCCCAGGGTCCAGGTTACTTTAGTTTGTTGGTCTTCCTGTGGAGTCCCTGTTTTCTTTGAGTCCCTCAATCCTTCTCCTAACTCTTCCATAAGAGTGGGGTTCTGTATATCTATTTCAATTGGCTTCTGGATGGAGCCTTTTAGCAGACAATTATGCTAGCTTCCTGTCTGCAAGCATAAGGGAGTATCAATAGTGTCTAGTGTCAGGGATGAGTTCTTGCTCATGGACTAGGTCTCAATTTGGGGCAGTCATTGGTTGGCCATTCTCTCAGTGTCTGCTCTATTTTCCCTGCACATCTTGTAGGCAGAACATATTTTGGGTCCAAGGTTTTGTAGGTGGGTTACTGTTCTTATCTGTCCACTAGGAGTTCTGCTTGGATACAGGAAGTGGCCACTTCAGGATCCATATCCCTACTGCTACGAGTCTCAGCTTAATGGTTTCCTTGGCAATTTCCCCAGCTTGGGGGCACCCCTTTCACCTTTGTAGTAGTTCGCAGTGACCATCTAGTAATTCCTGAGCTTTTTTTCCCTGTGAGACTAACATTTGAATAAAAGGTCTTAATTGGTTTAATTGATACTTTGTTTTAAAGTTTTCCTTTATATACTTGCTTTGTGAGTTTACTTTTAGAGGGTTAATAAAGTGATTCTAGTGAGATGGAGAGCTAAAATGTCTGATATTTTCAAACACATATAAATCCTATTTCAGAAAAGAGAATGACCATCACTTTAGTGAGCCAGGACCTGAAAGAGAAAACAATAGCACTAGCCAGCTCAGCCTTTCAATATCCAGTTGCAAATTTTACGAGGATGGGGGTGGTGGTATACCTAGGTGATAACTCATGAGCTTGATGATATTAGCTGGTTCAATCAGCTTTAATGATCCCAGAAAGATAGGTTACAATGTCTTTTTCTATTCCTACCTTAGTAAGAATACAGCAGAAACAGTTTCTGTTACAGAAAGGAGATTTCACAAACATAGAGAGATATTTGAAAATACTGTATCCACTGAACACTGTCTTGGAATACTTGTTAAAAAACCAATCAGAATATGTGTATGTGCATCTCCATAGCTGTCACCTGCTCCTGTGACTGAAATCTGAGGCTAGCTTAGAGGGTATGATTTCAGGAACCAAGAATGTCTCCTGCAAATACAAATACCAATTTTAAATCTTCATCTTTATTATCAGTATGCACACTAATTTCTTTTGGTTTTATAAGTGGGTTATATGTGGTATGCCTGTAACCTTCACATTAAGACATTCTAATATAATATTTTTACTAAGTCATTTGTGAGTTTCCTACGTCCATACAATATATATTGATCATATTCATCTCTCACAGACAAACTTCCTTTCTCACATCCCTTCTAATTTCATTTTATTTTATTTATTTATTTATTTTACAACTCACTGAGTCCACTTTGTGTTGCCCATCTGATCCTGAGAGTGGTGTCATTCATTGAAGCAGAGGCTATATTGTTAAAGAAAAGTAGCGCTCCACCCCTTAGCAGCCATAAGCTGTCAACAGCTCTTCAGTTAGAGATCCTGAGGCCTCCCCACTTGATTGTTAATTTGATTGATCTTGTAGCCTTCTGGTACAGGCAAACAAAGCTGCTGTTTGTTCCCATTAACACAGTGGGCCTGTGATGTTAAGAATATATAGCTTTCTTGATTCTTCTGGCCCCTCTTCCATGATGGTCCCTGATACTTACTTTTTTACTCTCTTTTTTCAGTTATGAGTCATTCATGAGCTGTTCTCCATTGCACAATGGAACTTCTCTGCTGAGAATTGCCTAGCAGCTGTATTAATACATGCATTTACAGACAGAAAATTATAGGCCAGTTTAATACTGTGTCAGTTTAGCAGAATAGTCACAGGTTTACTCGTGGGACCTCTGAGCTTCCCAACCATAGGTTCTAGACCAGATTTATAATACCACATTTACATGCATTTCCTCCTGGGGAGCAGCTTTAAACCATATCAATAAGCAGGTGGTTACCCCTATAACATTTGTGCCACTGTTTCCTACTCTTTATTAACACCCCCTAAAATGTATTTTTGCTATTTATTTATTTGTTTGTTTGTTTGTTTATATATGATGTAATATTGTCTCCTTTCCTCCATTACTTTTATCCAACATTGATTTATTCATCACTTGCAGATCAACCCCCAGAGTAATAATGGAGAAGCTTTGAGAACATGTGTGGCATGAGGAGATTTTGTAGACAGACAGACACGGGTTTTTATCTGTTGTGTGACCTAGACTAGTTGCAAGTTTGCTCTTTCTCTCTTGGTGTGCGAAGTTGGAGTATATTTCATTTTCATTGAGATAGCACCTTGCATCCAAAGCAACTGATAGCTTTTGGTAGATGTCACCTCCACCTTTCCATCATTTTTCTTTCTAGAAAGCTAGATTTTCAACTAGCTTTGAAAACATTACACTTAAAGGGGAATGTAGTATTTTCATTTAGTTATATGTGCTGCCTGGTTTATGCTATCTTCAAATTTACCAAACAAAATGCAATAAATAGCCCTTTCTTTTCCTTTTCCCTTTCTTCTTCCCCTTTAGTAATTTAATTTATACATTTATTACTATGTATTCATGTATTGACTTAATTGAACATATTTATTACTATTTGAATACCTACAAGAATTGGTCTATACACCTCATTATTACGACACAGTGTGTTGCTCCTTTCCTTTATCTGCTTCTCATTTCTAGTCATTAACATTCTTGTTCAACTCATTCACTTTGCTACTTCTAAGGGCCATTTTCTTCTTCTTTCTTATAATATGTTATTTATTCATTTCATACTATATATATATATATATACATATATATATCCCTAAATATTAATCATACCTACCCCCCTTCCCGCTAACTCATTTTACACATCCCATTTCTTTCCCTACTTTATACCTTTTAATAACCTAGGTAAGATGCAATTATTGCAAATTGTGTGTCCATTGATGTGAAATGCTTTACTGAGTTACATGGGTAACCTCTCCTTTGGAATGCTAAGTCACAGATGTGCACTAAAATACCTACATTTACAAGCATTCTGCATATTTGAACTGCAGGTATTTTAGTGCACATCTGTGAGTTAGCATTCCTGCAGTGAGATGGGAGGTGGGGACAAGGAAGGTCCTGAAGTTTGTCAGTCAGCTCCTCTGTCTTCCACCATGATGAACAAGAGATTCTGTCTCAACAAATATGGAAGATAAGGATAATATCCAAGGTCATCATCCCGCTTCCCTATGTGTGTCGTGGTGCACAGACGTTCACAATCCTACACAGCTCACATCACACACATGTATACACACAAATACAAAATTAATAATTTCTACAAGTTTCTATTAAAAATGGCTTATTTTGACATTTATGATAAAGAAGTTATTTGATGAGAAAATCAACTTAAACTGAAAAGTTATTGGGGTATAGTAAGGGGATAGGTTATAGAAGATATCCTGTGTAGAAGAATTTGAGTTCAAACCTGTGATATATTTGTTAATAAGATTCCCATATTCAGAATCTAGAGTATAGTAATATCTAAAATCATTAAAAGTATCCAAATTCTATGAATCATACCAGAATGACAGTGGGAAACATTCTAGTGAATTTGTAGATTTTTAAATAAACAAGAATAGAAACAATGTTTTCCAAGGGACCTTCTTCCTATCTTTGAACAAATAAGGCCATCTCTTGAAAAGTGGCTTCATGGAGAGAGATTATCATGAGGAATTTTAATCAATTGGTTGTCACCTCACTGCCACTGTGCATGCTGCAAACTTGTAGCTTCTTTTATATGTTTGGCAGAAAACTGGGGAGTAAGATTCCCTCTTCTCTTTTGGAGTCATTTACTTTTTTGGAAACCTATCTGCCTGGGTTCACTCCATTTCAAAATGGAGAGGCTCTGTGCTTTGAGTTGAGACCTATGAGTTCATTTTACCCTGTTGTCAAGTACAATTCACAAATCCTGTGGAATAGAGTATAGTGCTTGCTTTGTTCCTCTTGGTGGCAAGGTCAGAGTGCCTAACTGAAATCATACAGGAAAATAAAAGGAGGTAAGGAAGGGCAGGAGGTAGGGAAAGAGGAGAGAAGGGAGATATCAGAAGCCTAACAAATGTGCATCACTGATAGACAGTGGTAGGCCAAAATGTGAGCTAAAGCAATACCACGAAAATCAGACTCAGTGAAATGACTAAATTGACAAGAAGAAGCTGCCAGAAGCTGGTCTCAAGTGTGATTGATGCTAGATAGGAAAAACAAAATAACAGAAATAAGTTTCTCTAGTTCCATCTCCCATCTCACTGTGGGAACGCTGAGCTTATGGGTGTACACGAACACACCTGCATTTCCGTGGGTTTAGGATACTTGAATGGAGGTTCTCACTAGCTTCTGTTAGGTCAGCTGTGCCCCACATTTCCTGAAGACTTTCCTTTTCTGGCTGAGCTTATATTTACTCATAGTCTCAGAGTTACACCTGAGAGTCAACAATGATTTCTGTGTTGCTTCCCTCTTCCTCCTCTCCCATTCCTAACCTACTTTTTAAATCAGTCTCCTGTTCTTGCTGACCCTGATTCTGAAATGTACAACTAATTGCATGACTTCTACTTCTACTGTCACTTTTGCCTCCTGTCTTACCTGCCTAAAAGATTTCCTTCTGTCTGCTGCTGGCCTCTGTTGGTCCACTGGATCCCTAGCAGCCAGCATAATTGTAAAAATTTAAGTTAGGGGATTGAAGACATAGCTCATTGATAAGACCACCTGCTGTGGAAATATAAGGATCTGAGTTCAAATGCCCAACACTCACAAAAACAAAAACAAAAAACAAAACAAAACAAAACAAAAAAACCCCAAGCTTTGTATAGGTCAGCAGTTTTCAACCTGTGGGTCATGACCCCTGTGAAGGTCGAGCAACTTTTTCATGGGGTCATTGAAGACCGTCTGTGTGTCAGATATTTATATTACAATTCATCATAAAAGTGGCAAAATTGTAGCTATGAAATAAAAACCAAAACAATTTTATGATTGGGAGTCACCACAACACCAAGAACTATACTAAAAGGTTGTAGCATTAGCAAGGTTGAGAGCCACTGCTATAAAGTATCGCTTGCCTCCATGAGCCATAGAGGTTCTTAAAGTATGCTAGAAGAAGGCTGAGTCAGGAATGATGTAGAAGTCACTGAGAGGTAGGCACGGTAGCTGTGAGGCATGGATGTTTCTCAAGGGTGTGGAGAAGCAAATGAAGGTGAACCGGAGAAAGGCTGCTTTCTGTGATGAGCAGTCCTCTGTAACTCCAGGTTAGATGGCAAAATTGTACTGTTTTGATATTAAAAGTGTTTGCATTATAAGATCCTTTATACTTTAGGCCTTATATTCTGAACATAATTTTTCTTTTTTTGATTTTTGTATGACGGTCCTTGAATCTTTTTTTTTTCTATTTAGTCACTGTTTTATGAGTCAGAAGCCCCAAGTTCTAGAAATGCCTAAGATGGAATGTTTTGAAAGGTTTGTCAGCATCAAGCCGACTGTCGGAACTCCGTGTCTTCACCTTCATCTTCACATTCTTCAAAAATAGTATTACTGGGCTTTGTTATTTGCCGATGTGTTCATTTTTGTTTGATTTTTGTCTGCCAAGTATAGATATTTAAATGCCTACCCAGCATTTTCTTGAAGAAAAATAAACACCATACTTGTGACTATTAAAAAAAACAGAAAGCCAGGCATGTAACTCAAGTATTGTGGAGGGATAGCAGTGGGGCAGGAATATTGCTGGAGCTTAGTGACTGTCAGGCTAGCTTCAAATTCCATCAGCCATCCTGTCTCAAGGGAATGAAGCCTGGGGTGATAGAGGACACGTGTTAATCTTCTTTTGGCTTCTCTGTGTGCATACAGGCATGGGCACCCAAACACACACTTACAAAAATACATTATAACACAAAAGAATTTAAAACCTCTCATACTAGACTATATAATTTATGCACTTAACTTT
>JADRCD010116370.1:0-11934 GCA_019843815.1 Montemys delectorum
ATTTATTTATATTTGACCAAGTCAGTTACTACTAGTAAATTAGAAGAATTTAGAGAACATAGTAAGAATTCCAGTTGTCTTATTAATTGAGATGATCCTGTTCAAACTAATTGAATTTGTTTTTCCAAAATAACAATAAGTTGTTGACCTGTTGCTATTCAGAACATGAGATAAATTGATTGTTTTCAATAATAACTACTGAGGAAGTTCATTGTGTTCTTATGATTGGTTTCCTTTCTCTTCTAAAGGAAGATGATGGTACAGAGGCTTTTAAATGGTCCTGTGCGTTTGTGCAGTGCTTGCTGATAATTTTCAATAGGTAACCACAAGAGTGAAAAAGAAATTCTTTCACCATACCTTTATGATAATTTATACAGCACAGGGATGGTTTGTTGGCTTGAAAGGGTGTGGCTTGTAATAAAAATGTCCTATCTACTGCTTTACTGCTTTTTCATTATCATTACCAAAGTTTAGAGCATGGGAAAATTGTTCATATTACATGGAGATAAATTTATCTTCTGTGATGCTAGGGATATTGTAATATTTGTTTTAGAGTTATCTTAATGCCATGATACAGAGTTGACTCATGATTATAAGCTCATAAGTGGAAAAGTCAATAGGATATATATAAATAAGAATGGCTAACTTTGGTTCATTTGAAATTGTGTCAAAGGTGAACCAGTGCTTTGTGAAACTTGTTTGAATAGTATTAATAATTAACTTTACAGTAAAGTTGACATCTGTTAAATTTATTATTTAGCAGGGCCAGGTTTGATAAGTATGATTTTATGTAAACTAACTAGCACTTTTCTTTTTTTCTTGCCTCTCTTGCTTGTCTTGCTGCTGTTCTGCCTACAGACAGAGACTCCATCAAGGTAGGACTCAAACATTCAGACACAAAATTAGTATAAAGGGATTCTGAGTAATGCAAATAAATATAGTGATGGATTCTTTGAGATTTAGAGACCAGTATGGATGACATTACCAAATTGTGGTCAGCTTAGTCAAGTAGTCTTTTTGAACAATGGTCATATTTTTCTGAGGATCAGATTTGTAGAACACGGTTGACTTATAAACTGGATTGCTCACATTAGGCAAAAAAATGTAACTGCTTTAAGGTACTGCAGTGAAGTAAATGTATTCATTTATAAGAAATATATACTTATCAGAAAACAATCAAAGCACTAAACATCTGTTTGGGCCAGATGTGTTGTGGAGGCTCAGTGGGAGAACTTGTACTTGGTGTGTGTAAGGCCCTAGGTTCAGCATGAAGGGGAGGAGACAAAAACCTTCCTTGAGAGTTTCTGTTTACCAGAGACATTGCATTTTCTTTTTGGGTTTGTAGTGTGGCAAATAATTCTTTGGAGATTTTAATCTGTTTCACCTGCCTTCTGTGTTTCATTGTATGCAAACAAAATACACAGTTTGTCATGCAGGAAATGAAGAAACTATGAATGTGTTTCAATCACCTTTGAGTCAGGTCCAGTTAATTATGCCATGTGCTTGCACAGTTGTGTAGCACATACCACTGTGTTACCCATCAGAAAGAACCTAGTTCTGGGACACTAGCCCAGGGTGTGGATACTATCATTTTGAGTTTTAAATAATTAAATGTTGTGGCCCATAGGTTAGTTTAGTGGTTCTCAACCTTTCAATGCTGCCACTCTTTAATAACAGTTCCTCATTTAGTGGTCACCCTCAACTATACAATTGTTTTTGTTGCTACTCCATAACTGTAATCATGCTATTGTTATGAACCACAATATAACCATCTGGTTTTTGGTGGTCTTAGGCGATCTCTGTGCAGGGGTGTTTCACTGCCAGAGAGGTTGAAAACCACTGGGTTATTTAGACCTTTTGCAGTTTTTTTGGGAACTATATACAAAACTAAAGGCTTTCCCAGACACAGATCTTTGCTTTGACTAAGATAGTACTCTACTTTTTGACCTTTTGAAAATTAAAATCGTTTTCATAGCCCTTCAATGACAAATTCAATATTGAGTATATCCATTTTACCCTTTGAGAATCTTTGAACTTAAAAGTGCACTTGCAATCCCAAACAACTGCCAGCAATTAGAACTACACACATTAAATGTAAATGATACATTTGCAGTTGTACATTTTGTTGTATACCATTCATATCAGTACCTACATTAAAAAATTTCTTAGAGTGTAATTACATGGTCTCCACCTGTCCATTAGAAGTAATAAGTAAATAAGGTAGTCAGAATCAGCTGATAGGGACTCTAGGGAAGCCTGTCCGAGGCTGTAATGTAAACACTCCCTGGGGACTTAGGATGATGAGTACATCAGGTAGGCCAGTGGACTAAACAAAAGACTCCTCTCCAGCTCTACTTAGAGATGATTGTGAAAATATTTATATACCACTGTACACTTTAAGCTATTTACATTTGACTCCACACAAGAAAGAATAAGATGTATATTTTTAATCATCTATAATCCAAGTGAGCCTGGACATGTGAGAATAGCCAGAAGCCAGAAGAAAGTACTAAGGAAATAAGTTGATGTTTTGCTCTGACTTATGAATGACAGCTGCAAGTCCATGCTTGAAGTGTGCTGTGTGTGGTCTGGGATTGTTCTATAAGTTTGCAAGGTGAAATAGTTGGCTAATTTTGTTTCCATGTTTCTATGATGCTCCAGATGTGGCTGCCAATTCTATTGAGCATCCTTATTTTTGTGTAAGGAATTCCTGGTTAACAGGGGCAGTTTATGGTTGTTGACTGATGTGTGACTGGGGGTGGTTTGTAGCAACCAGTTATCCAGTTGTCTGCTAGTTGGACTAGAATGAAATAATTCATTCATGTACAATAATTCTCCTTAACACTTAACAGGTAATGAATGTGACATAAATTTCCTTCTGGCTCTAAATTTTTCCCTTTCCTCTTCTAATCTGCAAACAGGCAGCCCTTGTACTCTAAATAATAAGTAAATTTGGCTATCTGTCAAAAGGAAATTTCAATTCAAATTTAAATTAATGGTGCCTGAAAATTTTATAGCTCCTCTAAAAGCCTGTAATGTGCAAAAAAATCAGAATCTGCTGGTAGTAATTAGTGTTGCATGTAATGAGGATGTGGGCAGTATTACACAGCTTCATTGTAACATTTGATATGGTAGCAAAATTTTGATTTATTCAAAGTTACGGGTGGGTTTAATTGTGAGAGACACTCTTAAAAAATGTTTTCCTAATGCTAGTGATTATTAAACAGGGCAGATTTGAGAACAGCTTATAAAACAGACATTTAGGCTCACTGTAAAGATCCAAGTAATTAAGATGCTTTCCTTGAGAAACCAAGTAATCATTTTCTGAATTGTTAGGCCTTTCCCTTCTTTTCCTTTCCCTCTCTGAAGTTTCTGTCCCACTAAATCACACACTGTTCACTTTATTGATCTAGTCTTCTTTAGCTTCATAGCCACGTCCATTCTTAAGCCCGTTATTTGCAGACTTCTGTCTGAAGTTTTTTGACATTGATAGAGAATGTAAATATGGATCTAAAGGAGAAAGCACTGTAGGGAGTCCTAGAATCAATTTACTTGGTCATGAGAAACTAAAACATTGTGTACAGTAGTACTGTTGAAATAAGGGGCCATCGCACCTGCCACCTTCCTTATTTGTCTTGGCTGTCTACGGACTGTGACCAGTTGTAAGACCCACAAGTGAGGCCTGAAAATGGCAAGAAACCAGTTACTTGAGGTATTTGTTCATGAGGAGGAGATCAAGTGCTCCAAGCCATTCATCACTCTCCAGTTTTCAACTGACTAAAATGGGGTTAATAACTTAGAGCAACCACTGCCAAATTGCCTAAACTTTATAAAAGCCTAAGGCTGAGGAGTTACTCTCACTACCATCCCTACATTCAGCATCTACATACTCTAGGAATCAAAGTTAAGGTCAGTTGAAAGAGATAAACTCACAACTAGGGAATGTTGATCAGCTCCAAGATGCTACTGTTGAACATATTTTCATTAAAATCCTTTTATTTATGTACATAGTCCTCTTGTGATTTCTCTTGAATATAACACTGATTTCTGTATCAACTGAATTTGAAGGATTTGCTGTTTTTTAATCTGTAAAATTTAGCAGACATGCAAATTTTTTCCCTATAAGTGGTGAAGATTTTATTTTTGTTACTTTGTCAAAATATCTTGCCCAAAATACTGCATGCTTTCATAGAATATGGTCATTCTCAGTGAGTTGTACATTATATCTCCAAAACCTCTACACCCATTTCAAATGCTGAATGCAGTATTTGCTTGTAATCCAAATTCCGTCAATATTGAGCTTATATTTTACTTTGCAATAAGTACAGATGTTGTACTTAATTTTAAAGGTTTACATATGATTTTTCACACTAAATGCTTTTCTGTGTGTATGCATAATATGCTTTTATCCTATGAGAATTCTTTGCTTTTGCTTAAAGGATTTTATGGTAATCTCTTCAAGTTGTGTGTAAGGCAGTGCCTATTTATTCTGCTTCATCTCTATGTTAAGTTGCTTATTCTGCACAGATGACTAAAACATCATATGTTTCTGTTTACTTTCCCAGTTAGTCACTGTTGGCAGTAAAGGTTTATCACTGGAAAATTAGAAGAAGGGTTTTATGTTCATACTGAAATGTATGATTCAGGCCAGGAGAGTACTGTTGCCTCATTAGCAGGGTGTTACAGGTGAGAGTGGCTTTTGAGCCTGAATTAGCAGAGTGATTACTTCTATTTTTGCCACTTCACTTTGCACATTAAGATTTAATGGCCAAAGTTCTGTTCCAGGATCTATAACCTGCATATGCTTGCACCAACCCTCCCCCAAATAAACATATGATTTTTGATTGTTTAAAAGGCATGTGTTTTGAACGTGTTTAACTCTTTGAAATCTATATGAGAGAAAAATGGTCAGGAGAGGGGTAACCATATGCCTCAGGCAGTTTTGTTCTTCATATTACTAGAAAGCATGTTTGGGCAGTTTGCATTACTGTAGATTTTAGGAAAGCACATTGTTTTGTTTCGTTTGCTTTTGTGTGTGGTTCATGGTTTGTTTTACCCCCTTTGGTTTGCTTTGGCTGTCCTAGAACTTGCTCTGTCAACCTGGCTGCCTCTGCCTGGAATTAAATGCCTAGAGCTGGGATTAAAGGCACGAACCACCACTCCCAGCTCTTTGTTTTTCTTAAAGGCATCAAAGAATAGAAAGTGAAATTTGAAAGTGAGAAGTAGCAGACACTACTAAAGCACTATGAAGAATAGCTAAAGAACTGAATAAGAATAACAGTGGTAGACATGCCACTTGCTTTCCTTCAGCAGTCAGTAATCTGAAGAAGAGCTTTCCAAACAGAAGATACCATTTGGCTTTTTGGTTTCCTTTTAGCCACACCCACTCTGTCCACAAAGCTGTTTCTTCAAACATAGAAAAAAAATGTGAGTGGAATCCCCTGAGTCCCCAGTTAACTTCTTTCATGTTTTTGAAGACACGTCCATCTTGCACATTAAGATCCTACGTATAGGTGCCATTTGCAAAAGCAGGTGCCATGATCACCTGATTGCATACCCTAGGAAAGAGTTAGCTTTGTGAAGGCCCTGCCCAAGGCTATATTGCCAGTGCCATCTTCAAAGGAAAGCTCTTTGCAATTTGGTTGTATATTTTGTGTTAAAAATTAGAAACGATTATTAGAAACTAAAAATTAGTCCTTTCTTTCACTGAAGTATCTTCAAGTAGATTATATTATAGATAATATGCATTATAAATAACATTCTCCTTGGGGAGAAGGTACACAGCTTTTTTAAAGACTTGTTTTATTCTTGCATGTATTTATGTGTTGAAGACTGGATATGCACGTGACTTGTAGGGTTGTAAACCATCTGATGTGGAACTCTGATCAGTGCTCTTAATTGAGCCCTCTCCATGCCATTGAACACTTTTAGGATAACGATGATGTCTTTCATTGTTTAAGAAATAATATGTTTAGTATTAGATATACAATATTGATTATCATAAAGAGTCCTATTTGTGTTTTTTGTCTACACAGTTGCATAATCAGTAATTGAACTTATAAGTATTCACAAAATTCATTTTCTTGAAATATAATCCAAATAGGATTCATTATTCTTCTTGTGATAACTCTTAAGCCTTTCTTCATCTAAAAGGGTTTCCTTGCTACTTTTTTTCTTATGACACTGTACAATTTTTTTAATTGTTGATTTTCATGTGAATGTGTACATGACTGAATTTATGTGTGTCCTACATTTGTATACCTGGTTCCCACAACAGCCAGAAGAGGGCATCAGAATTTGACTTATAGGCTGTTGTGAACCACTTGTGATATGGGTGCTGGGAACTAAACCTAGGCCCTCTGCAAGAGTAACAATCACTCTCAACAGTTGAGCTATCTCTCTGTCTCCACCAGGATAGCCCAGGCTGGCCTTGAATCATGATTCTCTTGCCCCTGATCTTTAGTGTGTCCTATTAGTGTTCACCACAACTAGCTACATTTATGTCATATGTGTGTGCACATATGTGTTCCATGGCATGTGTGTTGACACCAGAGGCCAATTTTCAGATGATTGTTTTTTCCTACTATGTGGGTTCCAGGACTTGAACTCAGCAGGTCATTAGGCTTGGTACAGGTACCTTTACCAGCTTATCAGTTCTGCTGGACCTAGTTAACTTATAATGTCCTTCTCAAACCAAACTCTGATTTTTTTTTTCCTCTTCTCTCTCATTGCCTCACAGATTAGATTCTCTCAATAGCCTAAAAATTTAGTGAGAGAGAACTTTGTAGTGTTATAGGGAAACAGATGTATTTAATGTGTTCTTAAAATCCTAGTAAAATAGAATTCTAGCTTACATTAAACATATATTAAAATATACTTTAAGTTAACCAATACTTCATTTAGAAAGTAGATTTATATTTCCATATATGTTTTACCATATATGTTTCCATATATGGTAAAAAACACAAGTGATGATCAGTATTGCATTTCCCCCACTTCAAGTGTATGTGCTGTCAAAGCAAATACAATCTTACTTTTTGTAACATTCATTTTTTTTGTTCATTCTCATATGTACATGCAAATAATACACTTTATTCTTTTTGTCCTCCAATCATAAGTAAAAGGGTCTTCCTGTTATATTTAAACCACAAGGAAGCACATGGAAACATCTAGAATGTGAATTAGTTTACAGGAAGCCAAAGCCAGGTTGAATAAGTCTCTTTTTTAGAACCAGGTAAGCTGTGTGTCATGTCTCTTAAGTCACTTAACCTCCCAGGATCTCAGATTTGTGACTCTAGGTATTTGGAATGTAGTTGTTATGTTTTGTTCAAGCCCATCCCAGAAATGAATTTGGAAATGAAAATCATAAGGTATAGGACATAATACATAATTGTTTGAGCAGTGAAAGTGGCCATGTCATTAACCAAGTGTGACACTGATAATTGTAATTCTTTTGGGGGTGTGTTGCTATAAGGGTTGTTTAATGTAGTGCCTTCAGTTTTCTAAAATACAATTAGTAACTTGAAATGCTTTAGCATTATTGTTGCTTTCTAATTCTTGTAAAAGTATTTTTTTACTATGAATTTTATTGTTAACTGTTCCCTTATCAAAACCCATCAGGAACTTTTGTTCTGTTGGTTTATGATGCACTAATTTGTGCAGTATTAATTGATCCCTGCCTCCAGGCATGTAAGCTGTGTGAAATGTAACAGGTGCCCTAATTCCAGAAAATGTGTTGTAATTGTTTGTTTGTGGAACAGATGAATGAATGTCTGTAGGGCACAGCTGGTCCTCAGGTGGTGAGTATGAGTGGATTAATGATGTGACGGGGGAGTCACGCTTGTTTTGCTGCACTTGCCTCCACCGATTGTTGAAGCAGAACAAATATTAATTAACAGGGTAGGCTGATTGTCAGATCTGCCTTCCCTAGCTGATTTTGCAAAGGTAGTTTAATTCTTTTCCTTCTTAAACCAACAGTTACTAGACATTTTCATCTTGATGCTTATTATCTCTAATTTTCTTAATTACAATGCATTTTTCTCTTAAAAATATTATATAATAAATGTATACTTAACATTTAAAAATATTTCAGAGGAGCCTAAGATTGAAGTGTTATGCTTGGCACTTGAATTTCAAAAGCATTTGTTTTTCAAGGCATACATAATTTTTTCAAAAGAATATTTCCCAAGTATTATTTACTACCTTTTTTGTGTTAAAAATACCTATTCAGGTGGAGGAAACAAAAATAACCTAGAAGGATTCTTAGTGCTTCTCTCTCTCTTTGGAGCTTCTGTAATACTACTATTCACCCTTCATAATTTGCTCTGTGTGGCGTGAAATAATTCGAATATCTTCTGGCTTAGACAGCCCTCTGCATATGGGGACACCACTAACAAGGATTGTCAGCACTGTAACTTTGGACAATACCTAACCATTCCCATGCAGCAGTCAGTGGTCTGTGGCAAAGCAGAAGAGAATTAGTAGGCTCAGCAACAAGTGATAGGAAGTTTGCTGAGGGCTAAGTGGTACTTCTCAACAAGTTTTTAGTTTAAATAAGCTTGCTGCTGTTCATAGAAGTAAAATCATTTCAGGATTGATCCTGCTTAGTCAGATAATGCAAGTCAAACTAAGTGTTACAAGCACTTAATATTCCAAATATTAAGGACCATTCATCATATTGATTCAAGCCTGCTAGGTGATTCATTCATCAGAATTAACCCATGTGTTTCCTATTTCCGAATTTAATAAGATATTGTACTGAAAGTCCACTTAAGTTACTATCTTGTGTTTCTGACTTAAGCAATGCCTGTTTGATGTTAGTTTTCACTGGTTGTCAGTACCACTCTGAGGTTGGTGGTTGTGCCTAGATTTACGTCACTAGAGAGCAGAGCAACTTGTCTCTCCTTTCCTCACACTGTTTAATATTCTATCCCCTGTGCACTCATCAAGCGTTCCTGAAAAGCTTATGTGTTCCGTACCTCGCTTTTACTGAACTGCAGGCGGTGAGATGGACATAAAAATCCTCAAGTGTTCTTGTCTGTGAGATTTCAGAATGTGGATAGGGTAAGTGTGAAGAATCCTTTCACGTAGAAGTGGGTTCATTCTATAACTGCACCCCATCCTGAAGGATTCTTCAGTGTTCTTCTTTAACTTGGTACTCTTTTTGAGCCCCTGATGGTCCAGACTTGAGGGGAAAAAGAGCCGTTGAGGATGGAGTAAACAAGCTTGGATGTCACCCTTAGAAAAGTGCCTCTGGAGGTCTAACAACACTACTTTGTATTTAGTCCTCCTTAGGGTAATCTTAATTCTTGAAATTTGTGAAAAACTTGTTTAGCTTTAAAAAAAAACCTTCTGTTTTCTTGAGTGACATTTGCCCCTTTGAAAAACAAAATAAAATTGGAAATGCTAATGTTTTGAGCCAGCTAAAGGAGGAAAATAAAAATGTCACCATGGTAACAAAGCTGCTTTCTAGATGGTTTCCTAAGATATGCCTGAACTAGAGGCAGATGTCTGATTTGAGAATCTTGCCTCCTTCAATGTAAACAAATAACTTCTGGGCAGGTGTTGGAAATAATATGGAAATCCTATTAAGGGGCCCTGGGTTCCTGTCAGTCAGGAAGCCTGTGCCACAAAAGAGCTGGTTGTCACATAAAGGAGCAGAGTAAATTCTCATTAGGCTTGAGCTTTTCCCAGGAAATGATTGTCTCCTTGTGTTTTTTTCTCCTGTGAATCTGAATGTAAGCTGTTGCTTCTATTGATCTATTCACCGGCTTTATTTTTTGTTCCTCTTCATTACAGATCTTCCCTGTCCCTGCCAGCCCATATTCTCTCCTGTACCCACTACTTCCCTCTAGATTAACACTTGATCTATTCTATTGCCCTGGGAGTTGTGACATTTGTGATTTTAACCTCCCAACCTGGGGTTAGGGGTGGGATGGGGTTCCTCAAGAAGGAAGTGCAGCTTGTTCCCTGGCCCTGCTTTACAAATAGTCAGGCTAATTGGATAGACTCAGTGCTCAGGGCTGTTTGGAACAAGCATTGTGAGCACTGGCTGTGAGCAGAAAGAATGATCTTATATACATGTACTAGAAGTTATATTTTCATGAATTAAGCAATATTTGAATTATGAAGCTGCATTATTCAGTATTGTAGCTGCATGAAGCTTTTTTTAAAACTTAAATTAGTTAAAATAAAAATATAAAACCTAGTTTCTTAGTTGCACTAGTGACATGCCCAGTGGCCGTAACAGGGGAGACACAGAAGACACATCATTGCAGGAAGCTCTCTTAATACACTGAAGAGATGGGCCTGACTACTGGTTCTGCTCTTTGCCTGAAGCAGATTGCTGATATTTAAAGATATGGTCTCCCTGGATGGATAGAAAGTAAGGGACGCTGGGCCTCTAGTTCTTGTCACTGAGGCCACTTAAGCAGTTCACCCCATTCAAGGCCAGTCTGAGTAAGTTTGTGAGACTATCTCAAAATAGAAAGTAAAAGGTAGGTTGGGCTGAGCTGGGCTGGGCTGGGCTGGGCTGAGTGATAGAGAATACTTGCCTGGCAGTCTTGGGGGCTTAGGGGACAGAACTGGGGGGGGGGGTAGGAAGCCAGCAGGCAGGTAGGCAAAAGGCAATCAGAGGATGGGCAAGGCTATGGTGGTCAGTGCTGGTGTGGTGGGCTGCACTAATAAGGTGATCTCCAAACTGGTATAGGATTTTATTCATTTATATTTTGGCCATGAGATCAGATGATCAGTTTAAAGGAGTTCTTCCTGGAGCTGTAGGAGATGTACTTTCATGGTTCAGTATAGAAATCTATGGCATGGGGAAAGGGCAGTGTTGGAGGTTGTAGGAAGAGGTGCTCTTTATAATACTTACAAGGTTAACAATGGATAAACACAAAACAAGGCTTCAGAGAACACTATTATTATGCAGCATTTCTTGGACTGTAGTCCCTGAGATGCACTTCATAAAGCCAATAAAGCTCACACTGGTGGTCTCCTGTTGCCCTAGCAACGGACTATGGGGCACAGTGTATGTGAAATGCATGAACATCTGCGAATTAATCTTTCTTGGTTTGTTCTTTTCTTGGCACTGATTGGGCCACTTGGGTTTGGGCCTGTGGCACTGAGTGTGAAGGGTAATCTGGAACTGTCCCCAGGGCCTTGCCCTGAGTGGGTGGTGGAATGAAGAGTGAAGGGAGATTTATCCAGGTAGTGCATGCAGGAGTAGAGGGATTTAGCCTGACAGCACTCTCAGTGGGATATTATTAGCTTACTTTCTGGTGGCATGTGGAATTGAATAAATTTTTTGCTAGTAAATCTGGACATCATTGAGTTTATTGGGCTGACCTGAAAAAATAATCTACACAGAAAATTAAAATAATCGCTTGTGTTTATACTAGTTATCGTAACTTGAAAGCTCTGAAATTACTTTGTCTTTGGCTTAGCCTTTGCTCCAATATTGGACTATTAGTGGTCTAAATCGGCTTTCTGAATTGGATGGTTAGACTGGGATTTGTTTTAATAATAAAATTTGGTAGTTACCTAGTGTGACCTTATTTCCAAGAATTTCAGAATAGGCTAGTGATGTTTTTTGCCCTGTGGAGAACAAACTATAGGCAAGATTAGGTTCTCCACCAACCATCAGGATTAACTTCTTCAGTCTCTTCCTTTTTGTACATTGCCCCCACCTTGCTGACATTGGTCTAGCTCCTCAAACTGCATAGTTCTTCTGTGCTTCCCAAATACTCCCATGTAGATTGTTCTGCTCCTCTTGGTCACTGTCAGTTCCTTTCACCCTTCCTTGTTTGCCACCTCTGCCTCTTTCCTTCTCTACAACCTTTCCTATGGCTCTCTGGGGAGAAATAAAAGAATGCTGTGGCACGAAGTAATATCATTATAGAGGTGGGCTTTCTTTTTTTTCTCTTTTTTTTTTTT